>VWZY01004638.1:113989-136612 GCA_013399075.1 Chloroceryle aenea
CTGTAGTCCTTGCTAATAAGACTTTCTCAGGTGGAGACACCAAGCCCCACCAACCAAATGCACACCTAGGTGCTCTTTCATCTTCTCCTTACATTGCTGTACTGCTCCAGGCACCTCCCAACATCCACTGGACTTGGTGTGAAAACTGTGAAGGCAGTCCTGTACTTCTTTCAAAGTGGCTGCTTATGTTCATAATCCCAAACAATTATGTTGCCTTAAAAAGATCTGCACATCTAAAACAAATGTTAACTCCTATCTCTGGTCTTCAAACATTGCACCAACTTCAGGCCACAAAATCATTCTATTTCTTCTCACCTGCCTTCTGTTATTTTCCTTCTCATCAGAACCAGACAAATTGACAATTTCATTTCTGCTCTTGTTCTTTCACCACGAGTTANGGTTGTTTGGAACCACAGTGCTTGTTCTTTTGGAGGTTTTGAAAAGTTTTGGCCACTGACCCATAAATCAGTTCTTCTTATAGGCTCTATGTGCTCCTGAGGGCTATGCCTCAGCACCCACCCATCACCTGGATAACAAGATCAACAGCTTAATTTAATCAAATTGACAGAAATGGCACATTCAGACACAAAGGCAGAAGGTTTTGTGTGAGGATGCATTACCAACCTCTCTCCCGCTCCATTCCTAGTGCAATCCACCACTCCAGCTGTAATTCTGTAGCTCATGTCCCTATTCCCCCCTTGTCCTTCCTCTCAGCCTCTCACTAACCGTTTTTTTTTTTTCTTGGGTTTCATTTATTCTCCCTGGGAGCCTAAGAGGCTCTAGCTGCCTGCCCAGCTCCACCTCTTTTTCTGCTTACTGCTTGCTCTCCCTCCTCCCCCTTATCTCCAGGCTTCTCAAAACCTCTAGGCTTCTGCTTCCAGCATTTTGATTTCCGTTTCTTCCTTTTACCAGCTTCTCCCTCTCTGGGGCATTGAAACAGTCTCTCCACCTCTCTTTTAAGAACAAGAGTTGCTTTTTCGTATTTCCCCACTTCTCCCTTGCCTTCAACAGCCAGGTGTATCCTTTCCTCATTGAGATTTTCTTCCTGTTTTTCCTTTGTTTTGTCTTCTCCTTTAGGGCTACCTTGATGGTGGTGCTATCCTGCTTTCCTTTTATATCAGCTTATCTAAATCTTTTTTTCCCAGTTATAACTACCACATCTGCATCAATAACTGTGAGAGAACAGCCAGACCCACATATTTTCCTTGCTCTCTCCTGCAAGTTCTCCTGGTATTTCAAAACTGCATTAATATTTTTCCTCCTTCCCCCTTTCTCTATGGCTATTAATAATCCAGTAAATGCTCTGCCATTACAGCTCTTAACCTGGAGCTTATTTCTGGCTTCTCCACTGCCCTCTCTCTGCTCAGTGGCCATCCCATGATTGCACTAATACTTGTGTAAATTCCTGGTAATTATCCTGTTTACTCATCCTTGCTGCTCAGGCAGTTTACTTCTCATTTAAAATAATTGTATGTCCTCCTCCCAGCTGCTCATCTCCTGTCTTTTACCACAGCTCTTCCCACTCATACTCTTATTCTGGATTTACCTTCCATGGCATGACCATAGCTCCTGCCCTCATCTGAAGAGTATTCCACATAACTCTGTATGCTACAGCCACTGTGCTTGCCAAAGTGCTCAGCCTTGGCACAGATCTGTGTTTGGAGGTCCAAGTGTCCCTTTTTCGGTATTACAATGCATACACAAGAAAAACTGTGTTTATATTTGCAGAGAGGGACCTATAGTCACATCTTTTTTTTAACATACCACCTTCTCTTACATATGTAAATCTGAATAAATTGAGTTTATGTATTCTTAATTAACACCAAGGTCAAATTTTTGCATCTTTCCCTTGAGGAATTTTACTGAGAGATATCTGAAAGAAAGTGTTAGTTTATATCTCACATCCTTTTATAAACATGGGTTTCACACTGCTTCCTCCAACTCTCCCAAGGCAGGATACAATACACAGGCTTTGTAACACTGGCAGCTTGAAAGGGCAGTGTGGTTGCTATTGACCTTGGATACCAGAGTAAGATATGCTGCAGAAAATTCAGGGCACAAGCAGGGGTACCTGAACCACTTCAGGAAGGGCTCCTTTCCAAGCGATGGAGATGCTCCAGCCTTATCCCATATCCTCAGGGATGATGGGTTGGGGTGTAAAGGAAGGTCTGGTCTTGCATGGCCATGTCACCTGGACTTGGCAAGGAGAGCACAGTCCACAGCCATGGCTGCCCAGTGGCACCAGAGAAAGCTGGGGACAAGGTGTCCTTAGCTGCCATACAGCTAAGACAGAAGAGATTGTAAATGAAATACAGAAATTGATCTCTAACCTGGAAATACCAAAGCTGTCTTTTTTTTTTTATCTTCCACTAGTAGCAGATGCATTCAGATACAATGACATTTCAACAACCTGCCACCTCTGAGAGCCTCAGAAATACTAATAGTAATTAAAAATGTGTTTGAACTATATATTTGCAATTTATAGCTGAAGTATTTTTGAAAAATGGAATGAGCAACAATAAACCCAGATCTCCCTGCAGGGGCAAGATCTCTTCATCAAGGGATGACTACCACATCTGATGTTTCAGATTCCTCTTTTTAAAATGCCCCGTTGGGAAATTTTCACAGATTGCTTCATAAAACCAAAATAGTTCATCCACTTCAGTTAGAATTAATCTAAACATGTACTTGAGCATGAGAATAAAATCTAATTTGGAATAAATATATCTCTACAACCTTTACAGTAATTATAAAGAAGGAAAATTGGTGCCTGCAAGGCAGGCCTTTGCAGGAAAATAGTTTAGCTTGCAAAATCAGTATCATTACATAGCAAAATTTTTAAAGTACACATTTTGAAATCTTAAACATATGCTTACAAAAAATACCCACTATCCTCTTGACACTGACTGTCTGCTCTCTCCACTGCAATTTCCTGAATACTCTCTGTGACTTGCTTACACATACTTAACCGGGGTGTTAGTGCTTTTATCTGGAATGACAGATCAGTGCTTCTCAGGGACCTCTTACAAGACTGCGGTCTTAATAACCTCCCATAATTCTCAATTTCCCAGCCTCTTTTTATGTTATTTTGCTACCACTTCAGTATAGGAAATCAAGTCTGTTGACATTGTTCATGAAGGAAAATGCACTACTGATCAAGAACACAGGTACTTTAGGCAGCCTCTTGGGGCTGGTATTAAAATAAGAATAAAAGTTACCTTTTACTTCTGGCATTAAAAAAGAAAAAAAAAAAATCAGGCAAAAATAGCAAATCATGCATATTTAATCTAGAGTGAAATGCAAGCCAAATCTTAGATTTTGTGCATTTAAACTGGGAGGAGAGACGCCTGCAATAGATGCTTTGTTTGAAAGGATCGCTGGAACATCTGCTTGTAGTGCAGTAGGCACCAAAGCCCGCAAAACATTACTGACACCCAAGAACAAACATACACCCTGGAGCTGAAAATCCAAAAGCCACAGCCCTAGTGGAAGCCAGAGGAAGTGAGCACAAAGACGAAAGGCACCACCAGCATCCCAGACCCCTGCAATGCCAAACAATGCTGCCTTTGTTATGAGTCACTGGTTCAACCCTGCTTCCACTGAATTCAGAGGGATTTTCATCACTGATTTCAGTGGAAGAAAAACAGAATTCTGTGCAGATAAAAACAAAATCATCCTCCTTCTTACCCAGGAACTATAGCTGTGTTGTGGTTAAGAATTAGAAAATGAAGACAGTGAAATCCTTGTGAAAGCAAGCTTGAGTCTGGCTCTTACCTTGTGGTAACTGGGTCTAGAATAAATTTTCATAAGGAGGACATGCACAGTATGCCATGAAAAAAAACCAAAAAAACAAAACATGAAAATCTTGTGCTTGATCTAGCTGTAAGACTTAAAAACAAGTAAACTTAGAATTGCCTTCTTTTTTAAGAAGCTGGAATTCATATGCTCCACAGTTGTAAGGGTTATGCATGTACTTTTAAAAAAAATTTAGTCTCACATAATAATAGAATTCTTGGTGCCACACTGTGAAAAAATATTTTGAGGTACAAGATGGTATTATCAGAGGTAGCATCATGATAACCACTCACAGAGACCTGCTCATTGAAGGTGCCCGGTGGTTCATTGAAAATGCTGAACACTGTGATTTCCTTGGCTAACTGGAATCTTCTTTCTCACCAGTCTCTCACAACTTTTTGGAGTTTGTTAGTACATCACAAGCTGAGTTCTGAATTTCTGTGCTGAAATAAATCAAAAAAACTGATTTTTTTTTTACTAAAATGAGTAAGAAATCTTCCTGGAATGAAATGAAGACCCTGCTTCAAAAAACTGCACTCTTTTCCAGCAAGGGGAAAAGAGCACTAGGGACTTGCTCCAAGGAGTCTTATCCGTTGCACATCCAATGAAAGGAATCCAAAACTAAAAATACTTCATATTAAAGCCTAATATGTGTGAGGTATTTGTTGCCAAGAATTCTCAGACTCTGTGCATCCACTTTATTGTTCTTGGCACAAAGGGCATTTCCATTCTGTTGCTAATGTTATTTGAGCAGTCTGAAACAAGACGTAAAGTAATACCAAGTCTATCTCTACATTAATTCTCCTCAGCATGCTGTTGCCATAGCAAAGTTACACATCGATTTCAATGGGCACACGCAAATTGAAATTTATCAGCTTTTAAAGTCAGTTCAGCATATTTACAAGTCCTCTGTCTGCCTTCTGGATTCCTTGAAAACTTCAGGAAATTCACAATCTCATTTTCTGTACGTAAGCATATTTCTCTGTTTTTGTAAGAAAAGTCTCATTCACTACTTTCTAATAGAGAAGAAAGAGTGAAAATGGCAATGCAAAACATTTTGTCAAATATGCAAAAAATACAAAACTTTATTTTGTTTCTTCATTTGTAGTTAAAACAGTAAGTTATTTTCAGTGAGCAGATGCACCGTGACTTGTAATTGAATGATATTCGATTAAAGAGATGCTACAGTCACCACACAAGTACTGATCAGAATACCAGAATATCAAAACAACAAGAAGAAAATACACGGTTAGATTTGAGATGATTGCATACTTGGAAAATGAAATCTGGACAGGCTTTAAAGTACATTTAACAATATGGACTATTAGTGTTTCAACTATAGCAAAAGACTATGAACAACTTTATGAAAAAATATTTACTAAAAGGTGGTGTGGTTTGTACTCTCCAGTTCACAAAACCAAGAAATTCTTTCTTGTTCAACCTCGTGTCAAAGCCTCCCACTACACAATGATTCATTTTTCCTCAAGTTAAGAAAACAGAAGCATTCTCCCACCAACAAAACCAAACATAATTTCTAAATACAAATCATATTCTGCTGAAACTTCAAGCCTGCGGAGAAGGAACACTGTGGATTAAAGGTGAACGGAGAGCTATGACTGGTCACTTCTCCAAGATTTATGGAAGATATAAACATGGATGCACCCTAAATTAAACAAGGTGGGTTTTCGCTCCTAGTTTATGCTGTATTTTTTTCTTTTAGATTGGAAATTCTTTCCTCATCTTGCTGAGGGATTCCCGAAACATAGATCACACAAGTGTCTGAGAGCCAAATACAATACTGTCTCATAGGATTATCATCACTGGAGCCTGCCTTTCACCACCCTGAGCATTGGCAAATGCTGTACTGTTGTGGTGCTTTTCCTGTAGACTTTTTTTTCCTCTGTTCCAGATTATTGCATCCAAAAGCATATTGTTGAAGGGCAGATTTGGCTCTCACATCTAGTAATGGCTTCCCAGTAATGCATTACATAGATGAGGGCTAGTGACCAAGGACACCTTATCTCTGGTGCTGAGGAATTTGGCCTTGGACAGAGGGTGCTGATGTGCATCAGCAGGCAATGGGGTCAGACCATGGGGACAGACAAGAACTGGGAATTGAGACAGAAAAGAACAATTGTGCTCTTTGATGTCACCAGCACGTAAATTCATTACTTCTCTATTTTGTTAATAAATTATGGGAAAGCATTGTTGTAGCCATAAACCCTTCCTCTCCATCTCCTTGGAATGTCCCCAAGCCCCAGAGCCTGTGTGGTGACCACACCATCCTCCCCATGTTTACCTCGGAGACCTACAATGAGCACTCAGATCAGCTGAATATCTCATGCCTCCTTCCCAAGCCAATGCCACCTGTGGATGTCACGCTGACATTTCTTTGCAAACAGAACACAATGCATCACACTGAGAGCCCCTAAATTCATCACAAGTGTGGGAGAGAAAAAAGCATGAAAAAGCACAGTGTAAGCATGTAGAAAGCTGAGTAACTACAGACCAACAGCTAAGGAGGATGCAAGAGCAATGCATCATTCAATGACACATCTTTTGAAGAACAGCCATTAGGAGTGTGGTAACACCCAGAAACCCTCCTGAACAAATACCAGTGCTGCCTTGTCTGGAAAGAGTGTGGCAACTGAGGAACTCAAGAGACATGCATCCAAGCGTCAAACCAAGAAAGAGGACAGCCCACAGGCTACTTTTGTTTTTCTTGTTCCGAATTTATGGAGATAGGGCTTATCAAAACTGCATTTGCACAGAATGAAATTGAAAAGGCCAAAATTGGTATACATTAAGGGATGGTCTTTTACAAGATAAAGAAGAAGAGATAGAACATGCTGTGTTTATTGCATTCTGCACCCTATCTACCACTGGCTGGCTGGGGGGCAGACAGTGACCATGTTCTGAGAGGGGCAGACAAGGAGAGAATATATATATCCCAGTGCTGTTTCTAAAAATCCCACATAAAACAACAGCCCAGAAATAGTCTGTGGGATAAGAGGAAAAGCTGTTTCTCTGAGGATGCTTGCTCACCCCAGTATAAACATATTTGGTTTGGGAAATAAGCAAGGGATCAGATCTAAGCAAATCTGAAAGTGACTAGAACTGGCAGCTTTAATAGCCAGAGGCTTTGGAGTGGCCACCATCACAGAAAGACTGGGGTGAGGACAGGGTGATGAGCACCAACCCAATAGTCCAGCCTTAAAACTAGTTCTGAGGAAGCTATGTGGCAAGCATAACAATGACTGAACTACAGCCTTCAGTTAGGACAGAAGAAAGGATCCCAGGTTAGAGATATCAAGCCACGAAAAATGTCCCTGGTTGTCAAGGATATGCAGGTTTGTCACTTACACTTGCATTTATTTAATAATTTGCTTCCAGTATTGAAACTAGATGCCATGACCTTGGTTGATGCTGGAAGTGAGGTCAGGGAAGATGAAGAACAAATTTTCAGTATACTCTGTGCTAGGAAGAAATGTTTCGTATAAAGCCATGCACTCATGTTGTGGGGTGCCTCATGTCAACTTGCCAGGACAAGGGTGGAAGCAGGTTTGGCCAAGTTCAGAGGGAAAAATCCTTCAAGAATGCTGCAACCAGCACCTCTCCCGATAAGGACAGGCAGCAGAGTCACATATCAGTGGAGAAGGATCAGGGCAAACCCATGAGAACCTAATCTGGCTGCCTCTGAGATGTCCCAGGATTTCTGTAGCAAAGCTTCACATCTTCTTCACAACACCAAGATGGGCAAAAGTTAACTTGCAGAGATAAAAATGTTCATGTATGAGCAGAAAAGTTTGATAACTAAACTTAACATGATCATAGCTGTCAGCAACTAACTTTATGAGCTGAAATGGGAATTATGTCACTTCAATATTTTAAGTCTTGCTTTAGTTATATGTCTCTCCAACAGTTTCTCACTGTATTCCAACAGAGCTCTTGTTTTCTTTTAACAACAGACTGTTGGAGGCAAGAACTCAAAAGTTGCTTGGAAGTCACACACAGAGCAATATAGTCTCCTCACAGTGCAGCCTCACAGCAGCTCTCACATCACATTAGATGGTGGGTTTTGGTCTTTTTGGTCTGTGACCAAAAAAATTGGCCAAAACTTTCTCACAAGATGAGCTACACCCAGTACTTTATGGATGCAAGCCCTGTAGGATATGAGTCCAGAGGAAACATATGCCTATTCTATGAGAGGTAGAACAACAACCAAAAAGAAAAGGACAGATTGGAAAACCTAAAATTGTTGCTCTATTTCTGGTAAGTTTATTCTCAGGCCATACAGGTGTATTCAAAGATACACAGTTTAGCACAGAATTGTACCTTTTTGGTTTATTTGTTCTCCTGCTCAGTGCTTTTCGCTTGAGAACATCTCTCTAGGAGATGTTTTTTACCTAAAAAGAGGTTGGAGAAAGGAGAGGGACAGCCTCTTCTCCTGGTGACATGTGACAGGACCAGAGGGAATGGCTGCAAGCTGTGCCAGGGGAGGTTTAGACTGGATATTGGGAAACATTTCTTCACTGAAAGGGTTATCAACCATTGGAATGGTCTGCCCAGGGCAGTGGTGGAGTCACCAGCCCTGGAGCCTTTTAAATGGTGTGTGGACCTGGTGCTCAGGGACATGGTTTAGTGGTGACTTGCAGTGTTGGGTCAAAGGTTGGACTAGATGATCCTGAAGGTCTCTTCCAACCAAAGACATTCTATGATTCTGTGATTCTGTGAGTGATGCCATATTCTCCCCAATTTAATGAGCCTCTTTTCAGCAGTTTACAGCTCCTTGTACTGACACTGGGTTATGTTCCTGCTAGGTAGGCTTCCATCACATCAGTTTCTCAGGGCCTCCTGTTGCACACCCGCTGGATTTATGGGGTGTTGATGTCATGGATGTTACCACTGCAGAAGACAACAGCAGGAAAGAGAAAATAGTACAGAGGAAAAACGAAGGCTGGAGAAAGCAACAGAAGTCAGAGTAAAGAAGGTCAAGGTTTCCAAGAAAGAAGAGGTAAGTGACTGATAAGGAAGAAAAGAGTTACAAGGAACTAAAGGTTGGCAGTTTCAAGGAAATCTGAAAATGCAGACAGTCCTTTGTACAGCAGAAGACACATTCAGGATGTTGCAGAAGCATTTAGTGGTTGTGGAAGATTTCTAATAGCTTGTGCATGTTCAGTACGTGCTGGAGTACTTGGTGGTTGTGCAGCCTGCTCATTGGTTCATATTCTAGTATCTTCATCATCAGGAGTTGAAGAACGTTTGGTGTTACAGTTAGGGTTAAGCTTCTGATTAAGTCTCCTTTTAGAGGAAGCTAGCTCACAGACACTAGAACTGTTTTGCAAGCCAAATCAACACACAGTAAGTGAGGGTAATCAGGGAGTTCACTTCAAAACAGTACTAGAGCTTTGAACCAAAACATTTAAGCAGACTCAGCCTTAGGCATTTAATTCATATCTAAGTGTTAGTGAACCTCTGAAAGCAAATGCCCATGTTCTCTGCAAAGTTAGAGAAGGGAGGCTAATGCTTTTCAAGACCTACTGGAGGAGATACTATCCTTTCACATATCTGTGCCTGAGTTGGATGTTGTGGATCCTTCGGCAGCTACCAGGGAAGACAGTAATAATGATTCGGTGGCTGGTTAAAGTGTGGGCAGATCATCAGATGGGTGGAGGAAGAGCAGCTCTTTGCTTCACTCACAATACTCACACTCAGCTATGGTATTAGCAACCACATTCACATGCTGCTTTCCACCTAAGTAGGTCACTGCTTGAGCAGCAGTCATTGCCTTTAGGCCCAAATCTGCAGTTAGCACTGGCACATACAGCAGGCACCAGAGAATAAGAGGGTACAACACACTGTCAAACCTACCACACCTTCAGATATTGCTCTGATCTCCATGATCAGCCAGTGCTTTCCCTAGCTATGCCTACACTGTTCATCAGTCCTGGGTCCAAGTCTGTGTTTAACCCATGCTGTTTTTGTGAATGGTGAACTCCAGATCTGCCTGGAGTCATAAAAGCTTAAATACTTGCATTATACTATCCTCAGATCCAAGCTTTTCTTCATCTAGTCTAGACAGACTGATATCACTTGGATTGAAATAAAGTGGTCCATCAACCAGAAGACCTCCTGAAACAAGTCTTCCTAAGCACAGTCCAGATGATTTATGTCTAAACTGCAGCTACCAAGATGAAAACAAAGTGGACATATAATATGGTTGAACCTCTTTAATATGTCCTCAAATCCACATCCCAGCTAGCCCTAAAATGATGTGTCTTCTGTGCACAAGAAGGCTAGAGCCAAGAATAGGATGTGTTCCAGGCTTTGCAAACGTAAAGGCTTTACAATGAAGTTTCCATAGGCATTCCCAACTTTCATGGGAGTAGTAGAAGGATGCTTTGCTATCAGAGGTCATCTACACCTCCCCATAGGTTCAAACACCCAGGGAACCCTGGTCTGAACTCAGTGTAATCATTCAAAAGTGTTCCTAGAGATATGCAAATTACAGCTCCCTAGATTGTTAATTGAGTCCTCTACCCTGTAGCTTTGATCTCTATCAACCTAGAAGAAAACCCCAACCAAATAGCCATTCTCAAACCCCATAACCATGACAACAAAACCTCTAATATAGATGCTTTTATACATGCATCAACTCCTTTCTGCTCATGTAACTCCATTCTGGGAAGCTGTCTAACTTGCATCTGCATAGGCTGGGTTTGCCAGCTGCAGTTCTAACAGGAAACCCCTTTAAGTGGAAACAAGTTCTGATGTTATGGCTCCCATAGCAGCAAAAGGCTGCTTCCCTGCATGACTCTCTCATCTCCTGGGATGCCTGCTGCCCAGACAGATTCGAGACAGCTGTCTCCAGACTGCTGCTCATGTTCACAGGCAGGCTCTGGCTCCCTCCCAAGCCTTGTCTTCTCTGACCCACAACTGCCAACTCTTTGGGATTTTATTGCCAGGATCATGATACTTGATGTTTTTCTTGCTGTCCTCATTCCTAGACTGAGAAAACTTACTTATCATTCCAAAATAAAATGAGATTCTGTTCTTGAAGGCAAAGAAATCTTGAAAAGCATGAAATTTGGTGACTCACAAAAGTTTCAGGCATATATATATCATTTTTTAATCTTTTTTTTTAAGCAAATCTTGTGATGGGGAAAAGTGAATACAATTATTTGCACATTAATTAGCAACACTGTTGACATGAAATATTATTCCTTGTCTAGTGCTTCTGATACTATGCAGCATTCCAGCAAGGCAAGATGGAGAGCTGCAATTCTGAAAAGGTGGTACTGTACACTCTGTGCCCAAGAGAAAATCCTATGCAACATCAGAGGGAAAAAGGCTTCCAGACTTGGGTTTCAGGGAGGAGTGCCTTGAAAGAGGGGGTTGCTAAGCATCAGCAGCAGGGACATGGTGATCCTAGTATCCTACCATACATGTGAGGGTTGCCTAACACAAAGGCCCTCTTGCCCAGCCAATGCCCAGCTGACCAGCTCATTTGCTTAATGATTCCTTTAGGTAGGTATATAAAGGAATATGCCTCGTGACACATCGGAACAGGCTTCCCAGGCAGGTGGTGTAGTCACCATCCCTGGAGTTCAAAAACTGCGTAGCCATGGCACTTCAGGATATAGTTTAGTGGTCATGATTGAACTTGATGATCTTGGACGTCTTTTCCAACCTAATGACTCTGTGAATCTGTACATACAAAAGCCTGGACTAGGCACTGCTGGCAAGAAAACCATGGAGAAAATAACTGAAAATAAATGAATTCCCAGTGCTCATTGATATATTGTTCTGCATTTATAAACACTGAAGTTACTCAAATAATGAAACAAAGACTAAGTTGTTTCCACCTCTGTTATCTTTTCTTCTTTTGCCAAAAACTTGAGAATTCCAAACACTTAGTTTAATGAAAGACTTTTTGCAAAAATAAAACATGTTTTGATAAAAATGACAACAAAATAAATCATGCAAAACCAACTGGCTTCTTTGTGCTTTCCTTTTCTTTCAAACAGGACATTTTTCATGAAGTCAAACATTTTTCAGAATCATTTTAGGCAAACCTCCAAAATCCTTGAGGTTTTGTTTCATTCAAATTGTTCCAAGTAGGATGTGATCACTGCTATTATGACTTTTTTTTTTTTTTAATAGGAAGGGGATTCTTACATACTCTGGGAATATGGAAGAGGCAGTTGGACAAGAAGAAATGGACAATGAGAAAAATGTTAAGCCAGTTCAGAAGAATACAAACATCAGAGAACTACTAAAGACACCTCATCTGGTGGAAAGATGGATGAAAGGGCTTCCATTAGGTACTGGACAATAAAGTGAAATTTATGTGCAGATGAAAGTAATTTATGCACAGTTGTTATGTAAAGGGTCATTATTTATTGCTAATAACTACGCACATTTGATGGATCTAATCAGTATTCAAATAATGAATGTGTTTTAAGAGCAGCTAGGGTATATTCTCTGCAGCACAACTCATTGCACTCAGAAATTCTGTCAAATCACATGAAGCTGCAGTGAAAGGCTAGAGTATGAAATAAAAGCAGTAAAGTAGATGAAATAATTTCAGAAAATAAAAATTGCCCACCATTTCCTCCACTTTCTCCTCTACCTTTTCCCACTTGTCCAGAAATAAATATTGGGATGTATCTGTTCAGCAGCATTAATTTAACCATCTGAGATGAGAGGACAAAAAAGATCCAAATGGCAATGTGACCACAATGCACAGATTTTACAATATCAAATATTGGGTCCTTATTTTTTCATTGTGGATTTCAATTTTCCTCCCATTGTTGTTTCTGATCAATTCTCTTTCTCTTTTTATTTATTTCCTTTTTATATCTTTCTTTCTATTTATTTCTTCTCTTTTTAAGAAGAGCATTTATGATGTCTTCAAATGAGCCCTTTTCAAAACAACTTTCACCTGTGCTTAATTGTGGAGGACGCTGTTGACCAGGTTAACCTCTGCAAGTCCCTTCCAACCTGAATTACTCTATGTTCTACCCTCACACCTTTCCAAGCAATGAATACATCTTTGGGATGAAAAATAGTGTGGGCAACACTTAAAAGATTTAAACTTTGAGTTCCTTAAAAGGTCTGGGGATGAAAAGCTGTCTATTCTTAAGCATAAGGCAAAGTACTGAAAATTTATATGAAAAAATCACACCTGACATTTACAGCCACATCAAAGCCCACTCAGAATCATCACTGCACTATTCCTGTGGCTTCACAGGATGTGGTGCTCTGTGTTTCTTCCTGGAAAAAATGCTTAAATGGAAGGCATTTTGTGCCTTAGTTGTTCCTACTGAAGGCCACTCAAGAGCAGCAGAAACAGCACTTCTGTCTTCCAGCTAAGACAAAAGATTAGGTTTAAGATTTTCTGTCTCTACTTGCTTCCTCTGGCAAACTATCACTAGAAAAGAAAAATCAGATGGCCATTCTTTTGGAAGAGTTAAATTCCCCTCACAATCTCCCAAGACTGCAGGTGCTGAATGGAGATTATGCCACTTTTTATATTAGTGGATTAGATATAGAATCACAGAATCATACAATCGGAAAAGACCACCACATCCGTCAACAAATCAAAACTAAACAAAATTAAAACAAAACAAAAAAAACCAACACAACAAAAAAACACACCCCAAAAATGCTCACCATCCCGCTAGAGCATATCCTGAAATGCCTCATCTATGTGTTTTTTGAGTACCTCCAGGGATGGTGACTCCGCCACCTCCCTGGGCAGGCCATTCCAGCACCTGACTTTCTTTCAGTTAAGAAATTCTTCCTAATATTGAATGTAAACCTCCCCTGGTGCAACTTCAGGCCATTCCCTCTAGTCCTGTCGTTATTTACTTGAGAGAATCATAGAATCATAGAATAGATTGGGTTGGAAAAGACCTCCAAGATCATCGAGTCCAACCCCTGATCCAACTCCAATTACTATATCATGGCACTAAGGGCCATGTCCAGTCTCTTTTTAAAAACCTCCAGGGATGGTGAATCCACCACCTCTCTGGGCAGGCCGTTCCAATGCCTGAGGCTGCACCCACCCCACTACAACCTCCTTTCAGGCATTTGTAGAGAGCAATAAGGTCTCCCCTCAGTCTCCTCCAGTCTAAACACCACCAATTCCCTCAGTCTCCCCTCATAGAATTTGTTCTTCAGACCCTTCAGCAGCTTGGTTGCCCTTCTCTGAACTCTCTCCCGCAATTCAATGTCTTTCTTGCGGTGAGGGGCCCAGATCTGAACACAGTACTTGAGTTGTGCCAGGTACAGGGGCACAATCGCTTCCCTTCTCCTGCTGCCCACTCTATTTCTGATACAGGCCAGGATGATGTTGTCCTTCCTGGCCCCCTGAGTACACTGCTGACTCATATTCAGTGGGGTGTTGACCCCAGGTCCTTTTCCACCAGGCAGCTTTCCAGCTACTCAGCCCCAAGCCTGTAGCATTGTCTGGGGTTGTTGTAGCTGAAATGCAGGACCTGGCACTTGGCCTTGTTGAACCACATACAACTGTCCTCAGCCCATCAATTCCACCTGTCCAGACCCCCCTGCAGAGCATTCCTACCCTTGAGCAGATCAACACTCCCATTCAATTTGGTGTCATCTGCAGACTTGCTAAGGAAGCACTAAATCCCCTTATCCACATCGTTGATAAAAGATATTGAACAAGACNTTTCAGGCATTTGTAGAGAGCAATAAGGTCTCCCCTCAGTCTCCTCCAGTCTAAACACCACCAATTCCCTCAGTCTCCCCTCATAGAATTTGTTCTTCAGACCCTTCAGCAGCTTGGTTGCCCTTCTCTGAACTCTCTCCCGCAATTCAATGTCTTTCTTGCGGTGAGGGGCCCAGATCTGAACACAGTACTTGAGTTGTGCCAGGTACAGGGGCACAATCGCTTCCCTTCTCCTGCTGCCCACTCTATTTCTGATACAGGCCAGGATGATGTTGTCCTTCCTGGCCCCCTGAGTACACTGCTGACTCATATTCAGTGGGGTGTTGACCCCAGGTCCTTTTCCACCAGGCAGCTTTCCAGCTACTCAGCCCCAAGCCTGTAGCATTGTCTGGGGTTGTTGTAGCTGAAATGCAGGACCTGGCACTTGGCCTTGTTGAACCACATACAACTGTCCTCAGCCCATCAATTCCACCTGTCCAGACCCCCCTGCAGAGCATTCCTACCCTTGAGCAGATCAACACTCCCATTCAATTTGGTGTCATCTGCAGACTTGCTAAGGAAGCACTAAATCCCCTTATCCACATCGTTGATAAAAGATATTGAACAAGACTGGGCCCAAAACTGAGCGCCTGAGAGCACCACTGGTGACTGGCCACCAACTGGATTTAACTCTGTTCACCACAACTCTCTGGGCCCAGCCACACAGCCAGTTGTTAAGCCACCAAAGAGCACACCTCTGTGCTGTGAGCCGCCAGCTTCTCTAGAATGCAGTGGGAGACAGTGTTAAAGGCTTTACTGATGTCCAGGTAGACAATGTCCACAGCCTTTCCCCCGTCACCCACCTCGTAGGTGGGTCACCTGGTCATAGANCTTCCTGGCCCCCTGAGTACACTGCTGACTCATATTCAGTGGGGTGTTGACCCCAGGTCCTTTTCCACCAGGCAGCTTTCCAGCTACTCAGCCCCAAGCCTGTAGCATTGTCTGGGGTTGTTGTAGCTGAAATGCAGGACCTGGCACTTGGCCTTGTTGAACCACATACAACTGTCCTCAGCCCATCAATTCCACCTGTCCAGACCCCCCTGCAGAGCATTCCTACCCTTGAGCAGATCAACACTCCCATTCAATTTGGTGTCATCTGCAGACTTGCTAAGGAAGCACTAAATCCCCTTATCCACATCGTTGATAAAAGATATTGAACAAGACTGGGCCCAAAACTGAGCGCCTGAGAGCACCACTGGTGACTGGCCACCAACTGGATTTAACTCTGTTCACCACAACTCTCTGGGCCCAGCCACACAGCCAGTTGTTAAGCCACCAAAGAGCACACCTCTGTGCTGTGAGCCGCCAGCTTCTCTAGAATGCAGTGGGAGACAGTGTTAAAGGCTTTACTGATGTCCAGGTAGACAATGTCCACAGCCTTTCCCCCGTCACCCACCTCGTAGGTGGGTCACCTGGTCATAGAACAAGATCAGGTTGGTCAACCAGGAGCTTCCTTTCCTGAAGCTGTGCTGCCTGGGCCTGATCCCCTGTCTGTCCTGCACTTGCCATGTCAGCTCACTGAAGATGAGCCTCTCCCTAATTTTTCCAGATTCTGAGGCTAGGTCGACAGGCCTGTAAGTCCCCAAATCCTCCTTCCAGCCCTTCCTGTAGATGGGCATCACATTGGCAAGCCTCCAGTCATCTGGGACCTCCCTTGTTAGCCAAGACTGTTGATAAATGGTGGAGAGAGGCTTAGTGAGCTCCTGTGCCAGCTCCCTCAATACTCTTGGGTGGATCCCATGCAGTGAGTGTCCAGGTGCCAGAGCAGGCCATTAATGGCTTCCTCCTTAATCATGGGGAGGTTGCTCCACTCTCTGACCTTATTGACCAGCTCAAGAGACTGAATACACTGGGGGTGGGTAGCGGGTGTGACTAATAAAGACAGAGGCAAAGGTGGCATTAAGCATCTTGGTCTTCAGGGCTGAAGTCCACAGAAATCTTACTGGAAAGTGGTTTGTGGACAGGATAACTGTTAGGAAGTACACAGGGAAGATACCAGGAAAGATTGTGGTGCCCTTGAGACAGTTTTGCTGATACTGTAGAGCACGGAAACATGGGGCAGTTTTAGAATAATGCTGGATACAAGGGCATTGGAGAAATAAAAACTAGAAAAAAAGTCTCTTTAAGAGATCTGCCTTGGGATGTGTGTGTATATAAACACAAATACTGATTACAAGCTTTCATAATATATATACCATCTATAAGATTTAGTCTTTGCTACACTTAATTATACTTTGCATAATCAGGAAATGATTGATATTTGTAACCTTTACAACGGAACTCGGGTAGAGTGAAGGATAAGCACAGCTCAGTCCATGCCCTAACCCACTGCTGCTGTTTCAAGGTAACTTGCATTGCTTGTCACAACCTGTGCTAGTAACCACCAGTAGTTATCAGAGACCTATCCTTAAGAGGGGATGAAATGTGTTTTGTCACCTTTCTACAGAGCCTGACACTACAGAAGTACATGCACAGTATTGCCCAGTTATTTTACAGCACCACAGGACAAGTCCAGTTAGAAATGATTTTAACACACCTGGAATATACAAAGTGGGTAGTTGCTACTGCAACTGGTCAACTGGAAAGGAAAAAGCCTACAGTAACACAGCACCTTCATTTTAGACTTTAAATGTATGGACTCGGGGGGAGAAGGAAACTTTCCATTTCAAAAAATGTCTGAAAAGGCATCTTGGATCACACAGACTCAATCACAAGGAATCATCACACCACGTTCTTTCAGTCTGGTTTCTTACCTCACATCCAGGAAATACCATCCATTCGCAAATGGCATCTGGCATTTTGAGTAAGGTCCACTGCTGCCCATATGTGAGGTTAGAATAACACTTATTACAAGCATGTACACTTGTGAACATGTCTTCTCCATCTTCAGAGATCATCCTATAGCATGTTGTCCATACCAGATCAACCAGCTGATAAATAGGCTGCTCTGTTGCACAAGCAATTAGAGATAGCTGAAGGCAGAGTAAAAACAGAGTGAAGACTCTTTGAGGAGGTGGAAAGCAACAGCCAGCTACACACAGGACGCAAAAAAATACAAGAGTGAAAAACTGTCTTTTAGAACAAGAATTTCACCTCCCATCTACTCTAGGATGTTCACTCTGTCTCCTCAAAACCAGCTTAGAAAAAATGGGTGGGTACATAGAGTCTGCATTCCTGAAGGAGCAATGGGGAGAAAAACCCAGAATGATCGAGCAGTTCAAGGGATAGGGCCTTAGCATTGGCCGTGTTTTGACACTATCAAGTCCCATCTTCTATAATCGCAAATAAGGAGGTTGAAAAGAGAACAGGAATGAAAGCTTTCTTAAAGGTCAGCAGAGAGTACAGTGAACCACACGCTCCTCTCTTTGGCTGGGTATCTTGCACACCTGTTTTGACTAAAACCGAAGTGCATGAATGAAGGCTCACTTCTTCCATCACCTATAATGTCAAGTCCTACTCAGCAGTTTCCTGAGGACTTTCACAGTAAATAAATAGATGTGTCTCTTTATTCTTGGTATCAACCCTGGAAAATATTTTCAGGTCTTTTTACATAACAGAATGGCAGCAACAACAGAAGAACTAAAATAGTTTGATTTTTTGGTAATTATTCTGTAAAGATATTTAGGCACTAATGTGGAGGAAATATGCTTTTATTTTTTGCAGTATGGAAAAAATGGCTTTGTCCTGATTAAGGATAAGCAGCATTCCAAAATTCTTCCACGTAGTCCTACTACCATACATACTGGATGCCTAATGATAGTTTGGGAATAAAACATTGCCAGCAGCACACACTAAGTCACTGCCTGAGCAGATCCTCTACCACAAAATACTCTGGAATGGTTCTACCTCAGCCTCTCATCAATTAAGGCAGTTATGCCCACCTAAGAAAAGTGCTGGATAAAGAACCAAGGTGTTCCCTAAAAATACTGGTATTTCAGATTTTTCTCTAGCTTAATGAGCATTTATTATATGGAATGAAATCATTCAAGCTGCTGTAACATAGTCCTCAAGACACAAAACTTCAAAGTTCCTTCTCCAATTGTGACACTGGAATTTGGGTCTCTAGAAGCCCATGTTTTCCAGCCTATTATCTTACTTGATACAAGGCCGTGTAGGGATAAGACATGGGGCAATGGCTTAAAAATGGAAGGTGGTAGATTCTGATCCCAGATTTCCTGTATTTATAGACATAAGCAAACCCATAGCATTTCAAATCAAACAAAACATTCCCTTCAACCCCAAATCAGTGGTTTTGACTCATGCATACAAATCAGAAAATTTGTTTGAGTCCATTGGGCCAAGAGGAAATAGACCTTCAGTACTAACAGTTTCATGTTTTGGGGGCTGGACTAGATGACCTCTAGAGGTCCCTTCCAACCCTGACATTTCTATGTTTCCATGTGCATGCAAACCTTGGACTCAGACAACAGCATCAATCTACCATCAATTAGCATAAGCCAACTGTTTTGAATAGCATGAAGAGCCAAGGACTCTGCCTTGCTGAAGATGCACTAAGTGAAAAATTATTTGGGATAAAAGCTGCAATCTACAAACAAGATTCACTCTGCCCTTTGCTTCTGACAGGCAAAGCGATATAGACAGACACAACATCCTCTACCCATTCAGAGCCAGATCCAAGTACCACAAGTCTTGCCTTCAATGAATATATACAACAATGCTCTGCATGAGGTCTGGGCATAGGAAGAGTTTGTTGTTTTCAGGATAGCAACAGATGGTTTCAAGGAACAGTTACACATTTCAATGCTTTTTGATGTGAAAACTTCTATGCAACATTATAGTACAGGAAAACTTTTGCAAAGCACTGCTTTCTCCTTTTATGAGCTTCAGCCCTGAACAATGTATTTGTAAAATGACTCGGAGGAAGACACTGCCTCTTGAATGTAAAGCCTACACTAGGCAACATGTTAGACACAATGGTTGTCTCAACACTTCTTGATGTCTGGGGCCATCATGCAACTCCTTCTGGCACTCTTTTTGGTACTGGGGCGTTCTGAAGTTCAGTAACCTTCAACAGATTGGGTAAAAGTTCAGCACTAGTAAATGAGATAGCACAACATCCAGCAGACAAAGTAACTGTATGAAGAGAGCTCCTATGGGAAGGAACCAGCTGCTGTGAGAGAAGTTCAGCAACACAGGCTACCTCAAGATTCCTGTTTGGTACAAAACCATCTGTGCTGACTGAACTAGACCGGGTATTATATACTGGATTTATTTTGGGCCTGTATTTTGTCAGTCTCAGAAGCAGACCAAATATGACAAAAAAACCACTGAGTTAAATCAGGCAAATCACACCTCTCACACTGCTCAGTGTGTGCATAGAAACAGCCACACAGGGTCAGACCAGAAGTCCATCTAATCCATTACACTTTCTCCAATAGCACAAATCTAAGTAAAGTACAATAACATTAGCAGCCCTTTATGTAAAATAAAACCTAAGGCTTCTATGCTTAAAATTATCTCACTCAGCAGAAGTTTTGCACACCCTTTTCCAAACTTCCATAGCTCTGGTCTGCAGATAAAATCTCCAACAAAAGCCAAGTGGTATCAACCTGCCCAACCTAAAATTGAATCACTTTGATGGTTTAGCTTCCTCACAGGAGGATAGAGACATAGGTAGGTAGATAAGAGTTGCAGCTTTGAGAGGGAAAAAGATGGGGAAAACTGGACAACAGATAATTCTGCCTCTGATTGTCAGAAAATGCAATGAATATAATAATGAAATTAACTGTCTTAGCTTTCCTGTAAACTGTCAGCTTTCGCACCCTGTCCTGTACTCGGATCCTTTGCTATTTCAGCATATTAATTTGCCAGAAAACCTGACTAAAGATTTCCCTCCCCTAATTGACTTCACAGACTGAAATAGCTCAGTTAAGAATCTGTAAATGCAGCTGTCAGAAGAGTTCAGACTACAGCAAAACCTCAATCCAACTTGCTAACAGGTATCAGCCAAGTATACAATACCCCCATAAAACTGCCACTTCAAACCAAGTCAAAGAACATCCAAGAGAAAAATAAGCAGGCCTTTTGCATACAGCAACCACAACAGGAGTCACTCAGAGTTTAAGTCACTTCACTATATTTTGTACCCACTGTGAACATTTCAGGATAAGCCTACAAGGCAGCACGAATTTAATACACGGCCTCCCATATTATACCTCTGACAGCCTTAGCTCTGCCCTCGAATGTTGATCTAGAATGTCCTGCACCTGATTATGAGTTAAGTGAAGAATCAGCACAAGACAACTTTATCACCTTTCTACACAGATCTTTCTAAAGGATATTTAAAAAAAAAGTAACTCAAATCTTAACAGCTGAAGCACTGAAGATGCTTCAAGAACTAATAATTACTTGTGACTTTTGTTTCTGAAGTGGAATGTCAAAACTGAAATACATGGAGCCTCCCTCGCCATTTGGTCACACTGCAGCTTGTCTTACTGGGTTGTACATCAATACAATTTCACCTTTACATTTAAGCAAGTATTTTAGGGAGAAAACCAGCACAACAGTATGCACCCTTGAACTTTCATTTCCTAATTCACTTCCAAAATGTGATGTGGCACTACTGCAGCAATCATCAGGCAGTCTAACGTTATGTAAACAATTTCAGAAGCCTGATGAATATAGAATAGATTGTTACTTTGGAAGAATAAGAACTTTTCTAAGTAAGAGCTACAGAATATGAACAGGTTTTAGGAGAAGCTGTCTGCTTTTGGTTAGTGCTATCAAGTTTTTAACAAGCAGCCTCTATACATCCGAGCTGTTTTATTGCCTCTGTTGACAGTAAACAAGGAGTCAACAGCCACCAAAAAAAAGTTGTAAGAGTCACAAAACCATTCCATAAGTAAGTTGTGAAGTTATTAATTTCACTGCAGAAATTGATAAGTTAATCTTATTTGCTGGAATACTAGGGACACAAACTGTCTATTACCAAGCATTTCTTATTCCTCTCCCAGGCATAAAAAAATAACAAAAAATTTAAAAATTCACATCTTCACACACCAACAGCACAGCATAAGAGTTAAAGAAAGCCCTTAATATATCAGCTGAAAGAGCCTGCCTAGCTCATAAAATGACAACACGGTATTTTTCAGTCAAAATAATCAAGCTACATCATGAATTTCACTACAGTCTACTGTAAAACCCAGGAGAGGTTTACAAAAATAATTATATGCAAGTAATTATGGTAAATATGATTTTTCCATCATTAATCATCTCAAAACTCCAGGATGACAACCAGCACTATTTTGTTAGGATACGGTCAGGTATCAAGTCTTGCTCCTTTTACAGAGAGGCACTTCAGTGATATTTGTGTCACACAAGTCACTGACTCTGTCTGTCAGTCCCAACATTTTATCATAGTTCACTTTCAGACACTTATACAGTGCTTTGATGACCAGTTACGTTCTTCACAAATTAAGGTTGTTTACGTTAATCACCTCGATGGTGTGCTTCATTGAGGAACTGGTCCCTGTGCAGTTTCATTGAACTGAAACACCACTTATTCTTTGACTTTTATTAAGTTCACTTAGGTTGACCAAATGAGCTTCCCTAAAGTAAACGGGGCTATAAAATATCAGGATGATTCTATCTTTAGGTGCTCAATAGAAACAAATACTTGTTGAACTAGAAAAATTTAAAAATTACTTTAGATACAAAAGTGTAACAATTATACTGCGCAATACATTTTTATATATCACTAAGCCCATGAAATTTAAAAAAAAAAAAGTTTCTGCACCATCAAGAACAGCCACAAGTCCTGAACCTCCATCCTTTACGCATCCTTGGTCAGAGTAAACTGAAACTTGGGAACGCTTGGGATTCAAAATACCCTGAGCACATACTAGTGCAACACCACAAAGCATACATAACCCATCGGAAAAAGGGGGGTGGAGGGGAAGGGGGAATAGCAAGAATCAGATGGTGCTTTATTATACACGCATGAAAAGTAAGTTCCTTTGGAAAATAACTTCTTGGGTGGACTTCTGGACCAGTGAGGTAGCCCAATGGGAGAGAAAAAAAGTGGAACTTGGTCCCCACGCGCGATACCTGCCCTACGGTCCCTCGCAACCCCC
>VWZY01004638.1:137468-153908 GCA_013399075.1 Chloroceryle aenea
CACCTGCAGTAGGATGTCCCACTTGGTGGGCTCTTCCCTCAAGGATCGATTGGCTGGAGGGCCCCAGTTGGAGAGGTTGCCAGTGGGCCTGACACAGACACTGTGCTGTGGACCAGTGTGGCACCTCGCTGCAGCGATGAGGTTCCTCACATGGTGGTGGTCGAAGATGGTTTCTTCCATGAAATGTGTTTCAGTACGGATTTGGTTGGATGCTTCGATGGGCAAACTCCCCTGAAGTAAAAGCAAAGACTGAATGAAATAACAGAAATGGGTAAATGGATGTGATACAGGGAATTCCACCATACAATATTAAAAGCATCCAACCTGTTGTGGAGGGGTATCTTAACATGAACTTGTAGGTCTGTCATTCAATGATGTCTTAAGTCACAGAATCACAGGACAGTTGAGGTTGAAAGGAACCTCTGGAGGTCATCTTGTCCAATGCCTCTGCTCAAGCAGGACCACCTAGACGAGGTTGCCCAGGAACATGTATGGATGGCTTTTAAATATGTTCAAGGATGGAGACTTCTCTCTCTGGTGACCAGTGATAGGACAGGAGGAAATTAAATGAAATGAAGCTCCGTCGGGCAAAGTTCAAACTGAACACTAGGAAAAAGTTCACTGAGAGGGTGGTTGGTCATGAAACCGGACCCCAAGGAAGCGGTCATGGCACCAGCCCTGTCAGAGTTCAAGGAGCATCTTAGTGACACTCTTAGTCAGATGTTTTAGTTTTAGGTAGTCCTGCAAGGAGCAGGGAGATGGAGTTGATGATCCTTACAGGTCTCTTCCAGCTTGTCATATGCTATGATTCCACAACCTCTCTGAGCAACCTGTGCCAGTACTTGGTCACCCTGACCTGATGTTCAGATGGAATCTCCCATGTTTCAGTTTGTGCCNGCGGGAGGTAGGGGAGAGGGGGTGCCAGGGCTCCCCCACCCCGAGGCGGTGGAGTCCGTGGGTTCACCTGCGAGAACGCTAGAGCAACAGAGAGCCCCGTTTCATCCCACCTGCAGTANGTAGTCCTGTCACTGTACACCACTGTCTGCCAAACCTGACTTGTCCTCTTTGCATCCTTCCTTCAGGTACTTATAGACATTGATGAAACCTCTCTGAGCCTTCTCTGGGCTGAACAGTCTCAGCTCCAGCTTTTCACCAGCTCTGTGGCCCTCCACTGGACTCTCTCCAGTATGTCCATGTCTCTCTTATACTGAAGAACCCAGAACTGGACGTTGATGGCTCATGTTCAATCTGGTGTCCACCAAGACCTAGAGGTCCTTTTATGCCAAGCTGCTTTCCATCTACCAGTGCCTGAGGTTGTTCCTTCCCAGGTGCAGGACTTTGAACTCTTGTTGAACTTCATGAGATTCCTGTCAGCCCAGCCTGTCGACACTGAAATATTCACAGCATCATTGGGATTGACTTCATATCCCAGCAAATGAAGGCTGAAGAGGAGGCTAAGAGGAGACCTTATTGCCCTTTACAGCTACCTGAAAGGAGGTTGTACTAAGACTGGTGTTGCCCTTTTCTCTCTAGTAACTAATGACGGGACCACAGGAAATGGCCACAAGTTCCAACAGATAAGATATTAGGAAAAATTTCTTTACAGAAAGAGTATTTAAGCATTGGAACAGGCTGCCCAGGGAAGTGGTGGAGTAACCATCCCTGGAAGCGTTCAAAAAACATGTAGATGAGGCACTTCCAACACAAAAGTTGGGAAATATCAAACCTGTCCATTGGTTGAGCACTTTGTGAGAACCACCAGCTTGCTGAGTCCACAGCACCAGTTCTTCCTGCATGGCCCTGCTATGCTTGCAGCTCTATGACACAATTTTGTTAGCTGTTGTGAAATCCCATGTCCCTCTAGACCATGCCTTCTGATACTTCAGAGATCACTGTCAGAAGGAGAGGGTATTGTCAGGTTCCTGGATTGTTTCAGTTAAACCAGAGCTCTTTCCAGCACCCAGAACAGCAAGGTATCAGCAAGGGCAGAGGTGGTTTAACCTTCCCTACAAATCCTACTCAGGGTTTGATTAGACTCCTAAGTAATTGCTTTCACTCAGCATCAGTAAAAGGTGAGGAATAACATTTTTCTTCATAGACAGTCCTTGTTCTGTAATTAATCTTTCAGTTTAGAATAGGGAAATCTTTTAATCTCAACTCATCAAGAGACTAAAGTATAATGTCTAGAAAGCCAGGCAAATAAGAGGCAGAAATTATGCATAAGAAATTATTCCATACTGCCAAAGGAAATAAATGAATCTTCTTCACAGTATAATTTGTCTTGTGTTTGTGAGGAATTTAAGAATATTAATCCAAACACCAGTTAAAGCAGCTATTAACAAAGCCGTTTTAAATCTTTATGGAGATAGTCTCAAGGTGCAGCCGTATTCTAAAACAGCTTTATAAATGACCCATTTAAAAAACCAAAACTCTTCCAAAACAATCGTGTTCATGCCATTTTTAATTGGATTCAATCACAGCATATTTTAGAGCACAGCCATGCAGGCAGATTGATAACTGATGGAGGTATCCTGTAACATGGGGAAAAAGGGCCCAGAGCTGGAGGCGTTGAGACCAGGTACCTCTTGATCCAGCCATGCTGCAGTTAGCCACACACCAGCGTATGGGCACCTGGGCACAGCCACGGGGTGACCACAACTTAGCGAGAGGCTCGTCACTGGCTGGACTACAGGAGCTGACCTGTGCTCATATTCTCAGTGCCGGGAGCTCCCACACAATGAGGTTCTGCAGCTTAGCTGACAAGTAGGCCCACAATAAACGGCAGAAACCCAGTTGTTTATCATCATCAGCCACAACCCTTTTCCCAAAATTACAGACATTTCTGGAATATGACTTGAAAATCATTGAGATGGAGATGGGGGATTTTCACTAGTCAGTAAATGAGTCACTGTAGCTACAAATGAAAAGACAGATTAATACATTTTTGTGTTAATCTGCACATATTCATTATTTTACCTCTTTTGCTACAGGATGGACAATACCTTTTTAAGGCATAGGATGTCATCTCACTTTTACAACTTCATTATGAGTTGTCTGCAGTGTAACACTCTCCTTTTAATACCTTACAAAGTCATGTCAAGAAAATCCAGGGTAATTATCTATCTTTTAGTAATTTACAATAGCTCTGGACAGTAATAACAATGATAATAAAATTAATATTCCTGTGGAAGTGCATAGCTCTTCATTTTAATCGTACTACTTCTTACAAGTGTTCAGTATCACTCACAGTACTTCTGAGTTCTGTAAGCAAATATTGCATTTCTTTAACAAATGAATAAAATGAAGAAGTGGATTAAAATGACTTGACTAAGATACGTAGACCCAATGACTTAATTTTCTGTAGATCTTAATTTCTAACAGCTGCTATTCTTAAAATACATTGGATGCCTACACTGGAACAAAGAAAAGAGAAGAGAAGAGAAAAGAAGAAGAAGAAAAAAGTAACCTTTGTTCCAAATTATTTGTTAGGATTTCTTTTCATTATAGAATTCTTGAGAATTTGGGACAAAGTACCAATTGAGAAATTACCACAGGGACATTTTTTAATAATCCCTGCCTCATACAAAAAAAACCCCAACACCTGTAACTGCTAATTATTTTGACTCTTAACAATGTTATCTGTGCATATGATCACATCGAGTCTTGAGTCCTGATGATGAACCCTAAAATCCCAGCTATTAAGTCACACCTCTTCTGCTACCGGGACTTTTCCTCCCAGTATATCTCATGCTTTTCTACCCAGATCAGCAAGGAAGGTTTTACTATCCCATGCCTTTAAAGATAGCCACTCTTTTCTAATCCTTACCTCTGCTGTTGAGAGGTTGCATTAACTGACTGCCCACTTCAGTTAATTTTCTTTTTAAATGTTTCTAGCATACTTTCAAGAAAGTGTGCATGACAGTGCAAGCGTGACCCCACATCTGCGACTAAACTTCAGAAGTTACCCAATAGTCATCCGGTTCCTGGATCTGAAAAGTGCCCAGAAAAACTTTGGCAAAATTCCTGTAAATACTTTCAAAGAGAGAAAAAAAGCAAATAATTTACAAGAATAGTATCTCAATCAGTTATTAGGGGGAAAAAAAAATCATGGAATTGCTGTGTGTAGGAATCAGAGTTGCTGTCAAAAGGGAAATAAAATGTTAAGAATCTCTATGGAAGGCATAGAAAGCAAAACAGAAGACAGCATTTTGCTGAATACAAGTCCACTGTGCCTCCACAGATTGTGAATACTATGCATTTCTAGTCTTGCCATCTCTAAAAGGATATAGCAATGATACAAAGAAGGGCAACTAGGATGAGCAGAAATATGGAGCAGCCTTTCTATGAAAAGAGATTAAATAAGCTAAGACTCTTCAGCTTGAAAGAACAGATGTCTGAGGAAGAATATGATAAAGGTTTATAAAACTGTGATAGTACAAAGAAGGCAGATGAGAAAAGATTATGTCTTAGTTTTCAGAAACCAAGAATGACTGGAAAGAACAGGAAGCTGTGGAGCAAAAATTTTTAAATTACAGAAATGTCTTTTTATTTTATTTTATTTTTCCCGGAGAATTCATAATTACTCTGTGTAGTTCATTTTCCAGCGAAGTTGTGGACCCAGAATGGAAAATTGTACCTCAGTACTAAACATAAAGTTGAACTCATTGAGAAGGAGTTGGAGCCGTTACAGAGCGTGCCATTCTAAATGATTAGACATGAATGGATGAAGAAAATCCATTGAGGGCTGTTGTGCATGAAAACCAAGTTTTGGGCTTCTTGCTCAGAGGGCCCATAAGCCAAGTGCTAAGAAGGGAAGGAAGAATATATCAGGGGAGGTAACCCTCAATGTCTACACCATTCTTACACACTCTTTCCCTAACCTTCCTCTTCCTCTATGTTGTCTAACATAAACAAGAACAATGGACTAGGTGGAGCCTGGAGTTGGCCATCATGGCTGGTTCTACTCTACAGACCTGTAAGAAGACAGAAAAGGGCAACCACAACTGTGAAATGTACTGTTTCTTTCCCAGAGCTTTACTGTTGCAACAGCTTACAACAGCTGGAAAAACATATTCTAGACCTAAAAAGCAACGAGAAAAAGATGAGGAAAAAAAATCACAGAGGTTACAGAGTCCATCAGCAGCCAGGAGCCACACTCAGGCAGAAGCCCAGAAAGGATGGAGCCTGAGGTTAAGTGTGTTCCACTGGTTCTGCTTATTGCATGCTCTTTTTTCACTTTATTTATAGCCTCAATACATCCTCTTTCAAAATGTTGACTATGTGCAGAGGGGAAGAAAGGATTTTTATTTTTTTTTTAAATAAGCCTTTTATTTTAATAGCATTTATCAACAGTAATGTTTGGAAAAGGTAAAAAATCTCAAACATATTTTAAGAGAAGATTTTGATATATTCTAAACCCCTCTAAAGCAAGAGTAAAATAAAAATACACGAAGAAGCATGCTTTGTGATACAGAAAGCACACCTAGGTGATATTTTAGCAGAATCTGTTTCATGTTTGTTTCCACGTTCTGGGATGTAATGTCTGTGATGCGCATAACCATGCAAACTCTGCAACACTTATATCATCATTGCCCTGTTATTAATCAGTGCTGATAGTGGCCATACTGGTGGTCACTACAGTCTTAAGGGTCAATAATGGTCTCTAAGTCTAAAATGTTAAGAAGTCATTGGTTTATATACCCAAAGTGAAAACATTTCTTGCTAATCCTTATTTTATTTCATCTTATTTTTCTTATTCCCTTCAGTCTGCCTAAGCTTAACCAATAATGTTGGCTTTGACTGTATTGTACTCGCAAATCTTCAGTCTTTTCTACCCCTCAAGTAGGACGCCTGATGTTAACTTCAGTAGATACAAGGTAGCAGTACTTCAACCACTGGGCTGTCTTTGGAAAGTCAGGGTGCTACACTGTGGTAGCCACACTGTATTGTCTTCACCAATTAAGCTGGTGAAAGATCAAATGGGGGGCAGTAGTATAGATGTCACCAGACTGTGCAGCAACATATAAAAAAAAGTTTTTACTATAAGGATTTTTGTACGTTTGACCAGGTTGCCCAGAGGTTGTGGAGTCTCCATCCTCGGAACTACTGGACGCAGTCCTGAGCTGGGCAGCCATCTGTAGCCAACACTGCTTTGAATAGTGGGGTTGGATTAGATGATCTGCAGAGGTCTTGGTCAACCTCCACAATTCCATGATTCTATGATTTCATGAATTGAGAAAAGGCAAACTTTTATTTTCTTTTAAACAAAACAAAACAAAACAACTTTTTTAATTCTATTTTCTACTCATACAGTTTATGCTGGAACATTCTCCTTCTTCTATTTATTTAGTCACTTTCTGTCTGAAATATGTTTCCTACTGTACATCCTTCAAATTATAATCCTCATTTATAAAACAGAAAGATGATCTGAACTACTTTCCAATACAGGACCAACTGGTATGTTTTCAGTCAAAATTCTGTTTTATCAAAGGTGTAAAATGGGTCAGTCTGGCCCTGCTTTCTGAATGTAACTCCAGCATAGGATATATGTTAATTGAGAACATGGTTTTCACACATCACGGACCACGGCATCTTGTAATACAGATCACACTGCTTCCTGAAGCATTCTATTTAAAATACCAAGACTGTTAAAACACGTGTGAATTTCTTTCACTTGTCTCAAAACAGACAATTTTTAAAGTCTACTATAATTATTAAATAACCTTACTAATCAAATCTTATTTCTTTATACAAAGTGTAGGTGAGCACATCAGTTGAAAAATTATTTTCATGATACACTCCAGCCTGTGCTTCCATTTTCCTTCCTACCAGATTTGTACATTACCAGACAAGCTGACAGTACAAATTCACTCCCAAACAGTGGGACCATGCAATTGATTTTTTTGTTGAACTTGCCACAGGATACAATGCAATGTTTATATTGGATTTATGTTTTATGCTGGCCTAGGGAGGACACGATAACGTGATGCAGCATAAAGTCCATGGAGAGAAAATCTACCCTTCGAAATACTTTGAATGAATTAGAACGAGGGAGTTGATACTAGCTCAGTGCAGCAGGTCACATGGATGTGGGTTTATGAAATGGATACTTACAGCAGCTTTACTGTGTCACTGGACCACGTCTTATTCAGACACCTCCTCGTTTGTTCTTTCTCCACATGCATCCTGCAAACCTTACTCTCCGCTGTGTTTGTTTTAATGGAAAGTGATAGAAACCGGTTCTTTTTTCAGGTCATCTCTGGTACTTTCACAGGGAAGAGGAGCGAGAGTTTCAGACGCCTTAGGCAAAAAGGTGTCTTGATCTCTCTGTTTCAGTGAATGTTGTAAGCACTCAATTATTATGTAGATGTTGGCTATTAGCACTAACACCTCCTTTTGAATCTCTGTTTTGTTCTCTGAGTTAGACATGGGCTTCAAAAGCCAGGAAGGCTTATCTCTGCACTTGCCAGTTCCTCCCGCTAAGGGACCTCTGCCCCTGCTGCAGATGGGCAGTGGGGTTTAGGTGTCCTCTGGGTACAGCACTCAGAGCCGGCACAAGAGGCCTGGCTTAGGGAGCACTGGAGGTGCTGGCTCACTTAAAATGAGCTGAATTTCTTTACTAAACTGAAACCCTCGATTTAATAAACTGGATAATTTGAAAACATTAATTATTTTGACCATTTTCGAGAATAGTGTTATAAAGAAAGAATAAAAATAGACTGATAATACCTTAAGAACTGGGCTTTTCTATGGTACATTTTAAAATTAAAGAAAAGATTCTCCGTAGCTCTAGATATTCTTCATTTCAGTACAGACACGGTGACTGATACTAGCTGAGGTTTTGACCCTGTACATGATTTGCATTATTATAAAGTCTCTCCTGAAAGGAGAATAATATTCAAGGCAAGTTCATCCTTGGTGAAGCTGCAGTGGCTCCATGTGGATGAGTAGCTCAATTAGTGGTATTTTAAAATTATTTTCAGACCTGCAGTGAATTACTTTATGTGTTATTCTCACAGAGGCATATATGTATTATGAACACTATCAATAAGCAATTGCATTAAATATTTGACAAAATATACAAGTGCTCCAAACTTTCATTATGAAGTGAAAAAGTCATAAAAGTTATATCATCCATATTCAATCCCCCTTGGAAGACTCCTCCAGATAACAATTGGTAATGGTTTAATCTTTTACTAATTTAATTAAACCCATGCTAAGACGTAGTGCAGTCACTTGCTCCAGTTTATGTGTATCGTATTTCAGTTTATTTTATACGGGCTCCTTATTTAATTTAAGCTCAATGAGCCATTGTTGCTCACATCTAAGAGTACCCACATAAGGGCAAGCACCAGTTTAATTAAAGCCATCTAATTAAGCCAGAAGTTTCACTGCCCATTAGCATTCTCTTACATCTGCATTTTGAGTCCTAAGTTTTTGACACTAGGAACCTAAAGTTAAAGTCCCAGTGCATTGTCTGAAGGGAGCTTTTCAGTGCTGAGCATTTGCAATTCATAGCCTGAGCCATTCCTTACTCTCTTGCAGGCAATGAGAACTGCAAATGTCCCATCACTATGGAAAAAGTGGTAATTACTTAGAAGTGTAAATGAAGATGCCAGAAGCTAACCTCAAGTACTGTCTGAAATAAAGACTGGCTTTGCTCTCAGGACAGTAGCAATGGATTGGATATATGTCGCAGAGAAATACATTTCAATGTATTTCAAAATACAATTCTGATAAATAATTCTCAGAATTACATATTACATGACTAGAACTATTTTTCCTTTCATATTCCTCATACTCTCCATTCCTTTTCTAGCTTCTTCCTGATCGTCCCTGCCTGACTGAAAGCTGAATCACTGAAATTCCTGCTCATTTGCTTCCTGACAAAATGAACTGGTATTTCCAAAAGCACCCTTCCTCCCAGTGACTAATATGTTATAATACAGGTTTGCTTTGCTTGCTGCGTGCTATGTTTTGTCTCACAATGCTTATAGAACTAAACAATTTAGTCACAAAGTGAACATGACAATATGCAGATCTTAATATGTACATGGCATGTATAGGACAATATCAAAGGAAAAACAAATCAGAAAAAAAAAAAAACAAACCAATAGAGAAAACAGAAAACCTGAGACTCCACAACTGATGTGTAAAAATTGTCAATAATAAAAACAATGAAAATAATTTCCAGGTACAACCTGCATTTGCATGAAATTTGGAGGGAAAAAATAAATCTCCAGTCTATCTCACCAAGGCAGAGACCATAGAATGGTTTTCCCTGGTGGCAGTTTTTTTCCTACAGGAAAGCTCTTGTTGATGGTGTCACAGTTTAGGGTCAGGGCAGTCCCTCAGATCAGTAACAGACGCTCTCCCCAAAGGGGAAGAGAAAGGGCGAGGCTACTTCCAGCTGCTTATAGAAGGCCTCATCATCTTCCTCCTGATTTGGTGGCCTGTAGTAAACACCCACAACAATGTCTCCCATACTAGTCTCCCCCTTAATACTTAGTCACAAGCTTTCAACTACCTGTTCATTGCCCCGCAGGGAGAGCTCAATACATTCCAGTTGCTTTCACATAAAGAGCAACTCCACCACCTCGCCTTGCCAGCCTCTTTCCTAAAAAGGACATAGCCATCCATCATAGTGTTCCAGTCACGTGAGCTATCCTACCAGGTCTCAGTAATTGCAATGAGGTGGTGGTCCTGAGATAGCACACAGATCTCTAGTTCGTCCTGTTTGTTCCCCAAACTGCATGCATTAGTGTATAGGCATTTCAGAGAAGTCTTAATACTACAGCACTGCCCCACTGGTGCAAACCCAGCTACAACTCCTTCCCCCTTCAAATCTAGTTTAAAGCCTTGTCACTACGCCCTGCTAACACCTTCCCCAAAATCCTTTTCCCCCTCTGGGACAGGTGCATCCCACGTGTCCCACCTGTCACCAGCAGACCAGGTGCCATATAAAATTCCCCATGATCAAAGAGCACAAAATTCCAGTGGTGGCATCAGTCTGTGAGCCACGTGTTAATCATGTATGTTAATCAGACACATTTTACATTGCTGAAGTGTCTGGTGTAGGCAAGCTGTCAGGCTGATATTGGCATTTTATCCATTTGTCTCCTCTGATTTTAGCATTAAAAAATATTACTATTTTAGATGGGAGTCCTCCAGGAGTCCTGATTAAAGTGAAATTATTTCTGCCACAAGTGTAGATACGTTTTCAGTCAGCACTGATCATTTTCTCCAGCCAGTCTCTTCTTTAAATTAACCATCATGTGTTATGTGGAGAGATTTGTAGCAAAAATAAATTTGCCATTGATAAATCAATTCAACTCCTATACAGCCTTCTCCTGTCCCTCCCCTTGGATGATCTTCCAGTACATTAGCTTTCCTAGAAGTCACTCACCATTTTATGTTTGTGGTCAAATCTCGAGTTATTTCCACTTTGAACAGCATCTCTAGGTTCTGATCCAGAGATGTACAATTTACTTATGGCCAGTAAAACAGGCATTGTTTTCAGCAGTTATGTCATGTGCTGATATTGAAGATAAATGAACCTAGGAAAACTAGGTAAAGATTTTTCACAGGGAAACCATTTGCATATACAGCTCCTAGTATAGACTAGAACTGCTGGTTATCTGGCACATCCATGTTTGAATTCTAACTCTCCCATTATCACTCTTCAACCCAGTTGTCTCAAACTATGGCTAATATAGTGCAGGATTATGGCTAATATAATCTAGGATTCCTTTAGTATAATTCATTAGCATTACTGCATTTCATAGACCTGACTAATCATGCACTGATAGAAAACCGTGAACCATGATCTCCCCAAAGTGTTGTAAGCCCTGAGCTGTCACCTACTTTGGATTTATCACCAACATAATTATTCTGAGAATTCTGACATGTACAACAAGATAAAGTACTTTTTAAATGTTGAAAATAGCTTCAGAACAAAAACCTCTTTCCTGACAAAGCTCAGATGACATGAAAAGATGCTTCACCATGACTAAGAGTTTCTGCATTTGAAACGCAGAACTGTTTAAAACACCATGAATTGTGCCAGGGGCAGCACAGTCAGGCTGCTCTATCAGGGAAGGCATGAAGGCCAGGAGTTGGGGGTGACAGCAACACAGGCAGGAGCACTGTCTCACCAATAAGGTGTCAGGAAGTTGAGTCAGCATGTCCAGATCGGGAGCAAGTCTGGAGGCAGCAGAGTCAGCCTCAGGCTACCCATCAGTCAGGAGGTCTGTTGTGATGAAGCAGGTCTGAGGCCAAGCCAGGTGGTCAAGTCAAGCCAGGGAGTCAAGGTCCAGGTCAGAACAAGAAGATATGAGAGGAAGTGCAGACACAGCTGTGAGATAGCACAAGCAGCTCCAGGCAAAAGAGCGTCAACTTAAAAGCAGCTCCCAAGGGAAAGAAAGGCAATACTTTTTTCCTCATTTCCTTCACAACAGTTCTTGCCAGTGAACAGGCTAAGCTTGAGAGAGCCAGACAAACTCCTTGGCAGTGGGGGTGGCACTGAGGGCTCTGACAATGGTGTATTGGGATAGACTGAAGGTCAATCTGTGAGAGGTGTCAGCTGTAGAAAAGAACTGGCTTCACCTTCTTTGCTTAGCTTTGTAGTCCAGGCACTTCACTGAACAAAAAACTCTGCTCCTTGCTGTCTTTCTCTGTATTTTACTCTCCCCTAACACCCAAGTAAAGAAAGGTAGAAAAAAGTAGAACCAGCACCACTATGGCTGCAACCCTCAGTGCCCTCACCACCAGCATCAACAGTGTGAGAATTGCCACCACCATCTTCTGAAGTTTCATCTCCCATTATGTTTGAGAAGAGCCAAAAATTCTGTGACTACTGCTGCACCCAACACCTTCATAGAGCAAATGCCACAAGTCATCACTTGAAGAAATATCTCCCACCAGTCCCAAATTTTACTCTATTCCCCCAAGGGTTATCATGGTCAGCCTTATTTTCTTAGGCATATCACTACTCTTCTCAATTACTGCTTTGCTTGTTCCACCACTTGTTGCCTTCTTTTTTTAACACAAATAAACCCCATTCACCTTCATTTCCTCTCTTTATAATCTTTCTTTTGCATACTGTTCCGTCTGCTCTCATTCTGTTTTCATTTTCTTCTTTTTCATTTTTTTCACCTGTCACCAAAACATGTCATTCTTTTCACCTTGTCTAGGGGCAAAGGGTGAGTTGCATTATATCAGAGTGCACCTCTTCAATCCTGCCACTTAACATGGCTAGGAGGTGGTGTTGGTGGAGATTCAGGAAGCGGTGGTAACAGAAGTGGTGCAAACTCATCTGCAAGGTGGAGGTTGTGTAGTGCTGTGGTAGTGCCCCTCTTTTCTTTCCCTGTGCAAGGGTTGTGGAAGAAAAAAAAACACTCCGGTCTACTTGTACCTGCTGCTATTTACTTATGTTTGTTTATGTTGGATGCTGAGGGAGAGAAGATCCTTTAATTACAGGTGCTGGCAAGTGGTGGCCAGCAGCTGGACTAGAATCTGCATTAGGTGGAGTTCTGCTGCTCTGGAGCAAAGAGAGGCCACAGAGTTCTCCTTTGGTCTTTTGTGCAATGAACACAGTCTGGAAACCAGCACCTGGGTTTTAGATTAATCTGAAAAGAATTGGAAGGAGAATACAAAGTGCTTTAAGGAGAGCTACAGAAAGGCTAAGGGCAATAGTCCAGAAGAACCTAATTTTATGAAGAAATAGATCACGCTGCAAGTACACATGATTGCACGGAAAAGACAAATGGGAATGGTCATGTGCTGTCTCTCATAAAACGAGACCTAGAAGGTAAAAAATCAAATTCTCAGGTGGAAAACAAAAGAAACACCTTTCTATGCCATGCATAATTAAACTGCGGAACTAATTGTAAGATGCCCTCGGTTTCAAGAGCATACATGATTCAAAGAACAATTAGACAAATTCATGGCTGAAACTAATCTACCATGCAGTATTTAAAGAAATCATACCACAGGATTAGGCCTTGGTCTGGCTGTACTAGTGAGAAGCCTGGTTGTCTCTCCAGGACTAAGCCCAGAGGATAGCCTGGAGATGTTGATCCTCCTCCAGGTACTAAGTGGCAGTTGCTGTACTGATAGTGATGAAAATAATAACAGCATTACATAAAATTATACATACATTATACTACATAAAATTATAGTTCTGAAGGATAACGCAACAGGGTGGACCCAATTCAAAGGTGGGAATCAAGGCAGAGACAGGGCCCCTTGGTTTTCCTCTAGCATGCAAAAACCAACTCCACAAGGAAACTTGCAAATTTTGTTGCACTTACAAATTTTAAAAGGAATAAATATTGGTAAAAGGCGTCTGTCATGATTGCTGTAACCCATAAGCAGGCCTCAAAGACTGTAATTAGAAGGCACAAAAAAGAATAAAAGCAGATTCTTACCATAACCAGTTTTAACTGCAAATATGTAAATACTAGGTGGTTCCTGATGAACAAACTCATTTAACAACATGAAGTAGAAACCTGGAAGGCTGATAAAAATATCCGAATTGTCTTGTTCTAATGCAGCAAATGAAGGATCTAATAACATAATTATTTCAGGCATCTGTTAGATGACAAAATTCTCATGGAAAATGCATAACTCTTCAATTAAAAAAAACGTGTCCTTCTAGTTTCAGACGCTGTGAATTTGTGTTTAAAATAGTGTGCGCCTCAGGATGGCATTCTTGTACAGCACTGCTGTACAGTGCACTGTTCCATTTTCTAAGCATTAGCTGTGATGAGGTAACAGAAAGGAATTCTTTCGGATCCACTATATGCAGGAAAAATCTTAAAGGCCAGTAGCGAGACTCATCACACTTCACCCAAGACAAGTGGACATCAGGATCAGCACAAAGCAAGGGGAGAGCAAGAGAGATATCACTCTGAAAGAGATGCCTGTCACTTCCCTAAAGGTTTTTTGACAGAATGTGGGCCTACCAGGGGCAGGCGCTGTACAGGTATTTGCTCTGGTTACCTGTGGGAAACTCTGGAAAATCCTGGAAATGGGTGTCCTGTGTTCCAGGACATGCAGATGTTTCCTGGGCCATCGACCTGTGCACAGCAAACCTCCTACACGAGTAGTGCTGCTCTGAAATTAAGGCCACCCTTAAGATACTGTGCTTCAGTTAATGGCAAACATCTGCAGTCCAGTTTTGAATTCCACGTACATATTTGCAGCTAGCTGTTTGCAGCTGGCTAGCTGTCTTCCTGCAAAGATTCCAATAATATCAAGGTTACTTTATTAACACTGAATTTCTTAACAAGTGGATTTGGGTATGTGACACATGGCTGTATGAACACTTGCAAAAAGATGCAAGGCATTGAATCCAAACCATAAGATAGGAACCTATCTTGAAATATCCTAACCCTAACATCAGATAAACAGTAATAAGGCAAATAAATAAAAAGGAATGAGAATATGCCCTTTTCATCACAAATTGCTATATTCCTCCACTGCAGCCTAAAATGTCCTCATCTGAATTCTTACCATTTGCCATTGCAAGGCTGTGAGCACAAGATGTTCCCTGTTTGTGTCACCATCCCTGTCCAGCCCATATAAGTCATTTACCTCCTAGCTGCCTGTTGTACATCACTGATATCTTAACCTTACCTCCATGCACAAATTTATTCCATCTCCTGACAGGTATTTTGGAGGTCCCTGCATGCAGCAGCAATACAGAGCACATTGCCTTCACTAGTGTTGTAGGCAGAACCATTCTGCTTTTGGCTGAGATGTTCCCTCTCCAGTCACTGCAGAGTAGCTGAGCATGGTAAGACCTGTTCCCCAGCACAGGACAGCTCATCTGCTTGTGTGGCCGCTGTGCCTGGTAGGAACAGAGTGAAAGCAGTATCATGCCCATGTGAAAGTCCTTGGATGAATATGTTAGCAAGCTACACCCACTCCAACCAAACCAAACCAAATGTCAGATTTTCTGCTTTCCCCTCTCTATTTCTTTTCTCTGTGACAAAACAAACTTTACAGCAGACTTTTCCTCAGTTTAAGCCCACCAAGTGAGTGCCCAATAGCCACATATCCCAGCAGTACCTTGCACTGAGGCTCCCAGTGAGTTCCATCTCTCCCTGTTGGAAATAACTATTGTGTCCTCACTGGTATTTCGGTTTTCTCTCTAACCACTGAAGGGCCAAGACCACCTGCAACTCAGCAAATATAGTCCCTATCCCATAGCCAGTGACTGGGGACCAGGATGCATGGAGGTCTGTGCCACCACCAGCTCAGAGGGTCATTTCATGCTTCTACCTACCCAATACAGAGTTTCTGAAAAACTTTCTAATCCAAGGAGGCTTTTTTGCACTTCTGTTATTATTCTAAATATATTTAAAATTTGTTAATGGTGGTCTAATTTTTACATTTCCAACTTTTGACTTAAAGCAAAAGGTTTCTTAAAACATTAAATTTGCTCCAGTTGCTTTGAAAATAATTTATCTTGCTGGCTACATACCATTCAACTTCATACTGTTCTCCAGAAACTGTGACTTCTTTTTTAAATACCATTTCCCGTAAGTCAGCATGCAGTTCTACTGGTATACTTTTCTTTTCCTTTGTTTTTTTTTAATGCAGTATAACTTGATCCCCTTCTCATGTTACTGGAAAACTATGTTTCATAACCATTTGGCATCTTTTACTGAACTTGATAATATTTACTGTATCCCTTTTACTAATATCTTGACTAGGATCTTTACATCTGAATTTAATAATAACTTTGTCCTGTATTGCGTTCCTGTGTTAGGAATAACTATTATCTTATGAGATCGAGTAGAAACTGGGTCATCATTTCTGTCTGAGGAAAAGATTAGGCTGGGCACAGGGGAGGATTTTAACACCTTCCAGCTGAAGTCCGGAGTTACACTTGACAGGCTCAGTATTTCTCCTGTCACTCATGCAGCCCGTAGTTCTTAGAGCGGGTATCTGATTCAGAAAGCAGGAGAAACAGAGTATACAAACTCCTCAAATCCAGACAATACATAGCTAAGAAGAAAGGAGAGTTCAGGGCTGATGGACAGGTTCAACAAAAGCATGGGCAGTGCTTGTGCTCCTTTGTATGTGTTTAAGGTTGGGAAACATTTTGCAGAAAATGGAGTCAGGAAGATGGAAAAAATGGAGCCCATCCTCAGCAAGAGAAGTAACTCTCTTTCCTGTCCTGTTCCTCTCTGACAGATCATGTCCAGAACTGGGTTTAGGTGCTTACATGACACAGTTTACATAAGTAATTTGGTGGGATATGAAAGCTCTGCTAATGCTCATTTTGGATGACACATGTAGCTGTAACACAGATACGGTACAATGATATCACTAATACTCTTCCATAAACATGCAAATACTTTGCATTTCCATACCATAAAGATCTTAAATTAATTCATATATTAATGAATGAATGAATGAATGAATGAAAAC
>VWZY01004638.1:162837-210719 GCA_013399075.1 Chloroceryle aenea
GGGCCCTGCCGGTGGGCCGGCTGAGGGAGGCAGCCCCAGCCCGCTACTCCCCGCTGCTCCTCGCCGCGTCGGGCCTGGCGCAGGCGAATCGCTTCGCCCCGAGTCCCCTTCCCTCAGGGCACGTGTAAGAGTGACCGGAGTCAGTACCGCCGTCTCCAAGGAAGGGCTGAGCCCCCCGTACGCTGCCCCATTTGTCTCTCCTTGTGGCTTTGGTCCCGGGCGACATCCTGGCCCCAACAGGAGTTGCAGGGTTGATGCAAAACGTGCTGAGGAATCTATTAGTATGTTAAATAAAGCAGCACAAAGTGGAGCATCACACTAGACAGTGGTAGCCGTTCCCTCTGGTCTTGAGATCTATGAGTCAGCTCTGCTACTCCATCACTTTTAAACAACAAGTAACTCTTGTTTCCTTACCCAACAAATAACCTCTCGTGTCTATCTGATACATGTAGAGCATAAAACGTTCCCCTACCATAAATTGTCTGAAATTATAGTTGAGCATGCTCAGGAGTTGGTTGTTGTTGGAGATCAAATCACACTGTTAAAAGATCATTATTTGAAAAACCAGGCACAAGTGGAAAGGACAGTCTATATCCAAATAGTGACGCTGTCCTCGCAGGAACCATAGCTGAGACCTTCATGTTTTCAGACTTTGAAATGCTGGTTTAAAGGTAGATCACCATCACTTGTGTAGCTCCAGTTAACTAGAACTTTGTCAAAATTCTTACCAAAATTTTTTGAACCAGGTAGAAGTTACTGTGTTGTTTGTTTGTTTTGGAAGCACCCTGAAATAGATACCTCACATAGAAACCAAAATGTGCAAAGCTTTGTAGTGAAGGCAGGAGGGGTCCTGAAAATATTACAGCCATAATAGCGATCAGATTCACTGTGCAGCCTCCTGGTGGAAATGTTCAGCTGTGTCTACCCATTAGTAGTTTTTGATGAGAAATGTGACTATATTATCCCTCAAATTTACTTGCTAGTGGGAAGATGCACTGATTTAATTCCCATGAGATCTAGTAGTTGCTATAGAATTTGACAACAGAACAGTGCAAAGCTGGTTTTGTTGTGTTCATGCGTAACACATTAATGCTGTATCTTGCCTGGGTAGTTCAGCACTGGACCATCAGAGGTGTAGGGAAGATGTATCATAACTCCTATGCAGCAAATGTGAAGCAGCCTCATGCTGCAGGACAATGCTAGCAAGTAGATGTAGTATGCTCCTTGGAAAACTATGGGTCATGTCATAAATGGGTTTTAAAATTTATCTTAAAGTGTGAATGTAAATAAATTATTATTGTATTTGCATAATGTGTGCCCAAAGTAATTTTTACTCTGATAGAGAGTGCCCGTTTTCTTGCAGGTTATGTTGTCTAGGAAGGAGCTGACACTAAAGTGAAAAGAATAATATAAAAATAAGGTTTTCATATGGTAAATTAAACCAGAAGCAGAAACTAGTATAGAATAAACATAAGAATAGCTGGTGAAGAATAAGTAACTGATTAACAAAGCAGCAACATTTGACAGATATTTTGTATTTTTTATAGCAGAATATATGAAGTAGTTCATGATGGTACCGCATTGTCTTTTAAACACCTTTCAAGCAATCTTCTCAAATCCTTTAACAAGTTTACTGATGAATTTATCTCCTAATCCTGCTGCGAATTACATTACAGTCTGAGTTATCTTGAATCTTCTGGCTTCATTCCCTACCCTACCCTACCCTACCCTACCATTCCTGCAAGTAATGAGTCAGATTAAGGAATTGATCCAGCTGAAAATTAACCAAATTTTTATGTTGCTGTTGTTATGACCAATTTGCTGACCAGAGTGATGAGATAGGAACACAACTGGAGCCTGTTTGTGTTTCTTAGTTAACTTTTACAGGCGCACCTCTTCTCCATTTACCCATCAGGATTTGTGGACTAGTTGTAGGACACATAACAGAGGACTGTAGGGGTTAGAATTTAATTAAATTATATTGGAATTATTAATAAAAAAAGAATAAATTTTTTTAGTGTTATTTTTGCTGTTGTTGCAGTAGGCATATAGAAATGTCAATACTGTAATGCTTAGGCATGACAAAGGTTTTGGGAAGTTATTTTAAATCATTTTCAATTACAAACATCCAAGTTTTCTCATGCATATGTGTGAGGAAATACGGTTTTGCCATACCTGCACGTGAATTAGCAGAAAATAGGTACAATTTGGTGTGGCTCTAAGAATGGGGGCACTTTTGTGTCTGTCACTGCAGAGACAGATGAGAGAGAATCATTACTCCAAGAACTGGCTTCTGAGGCTGATAAAAAGGGGTCAGAACTGAACTGGAGATGGAATTGGACATTTGGATTGGTCTGGATTGGATTAGACATGGCAAGTCACTGCCCAAATGAATGCTGGTGAAGAGACAGTCTGGTATGAGCAGTTACACGAGTGTCACACGTTTTGCATTGTATCTAATTCAGTTTGTTGGGGAATATTTGAACCTTTCACAATATTGCTCTTTCAGTCTTCTTAAGTGGATGAAAGTGTCGAATAATTATGTTCATTGAGCATTGGTAAAGGGTAGTTCTCGGCTGCATGAGAGATGCTGCTTTTGATTCTTTGATGTCTGTAATCAATGGAGTTGTGTTAGAATAGCTTAGCAAGTGATGGAATATTTGTGTGAATATGTGTTTGAAAAATTTATCTTTAAGTGCATATCCCCATGGCAGCAAGATGAGGACCTTTTAAACTGGCATGCTTTCTTTGCTCTGGCAAAACCCATTGAAACTGTGATGAGTCCAGGTTTACTTAATAGGGTCAGTACAACAACTTTTAGAACAGGATGTATTTGTGAAAAACATACGTAACCTGTTGGCATAAAAAAGACCCTCACTCCTAGTTCCTTATGTATAAGTGAAAATAAATATGCACCTGTATTACACATTTTAGAAATATGTAATAAAAAATCCAGACTCTGCAAAAGCGTTGCAAAATCAAACTCTCCAAAGTCAGGGAATTTCAAAACATGAGTTTTGCAAAACACGTTTTCCCCTTCAGCAGTACTCCTTTTCCTACACCTCCAGTTCCTTTCTGTGTGAAATCAGCTGCTTGCTTCTCCTCTGTCACCCTGGGCACTGCTGGTGAGGTTAAAAGTGCTCAAGTTTTCCAGCACCCAAGTGTTTTTTTTCAGCCAGAAGGAGGAATGGAGAGGAAAGTGGTGTACAGTGCTGAGATCCTGCAAAGTCTGGGGCTGATGAGTGCTGACAGGCTGCACATGCATGAAGGATGAGTGTTGGAGATGTCTTGGCCAAAATGAGTAGATTTCATGTCAGTGACAATATGTTCACTTTTTTGAGAAATTTCAAATACTGGATAAAAGGTAGAGGGAGCTTTATTTTCCCCAAAATCACTTACAGAGAAGAATAATCTGTAAAAAGAAATCAGCCTTAGTTGCTAAGCAAAGTGATGCCCTGAGAAAGAATAGCTGTGCCTATGGTGGAGGGCATTTTCTTTTTGTAACCTTGACAAAAGTGTTAATTTCAGTTGGTGAATGACACCTTGGAGGCAGGTGAGTGTTGTCCCCCCCCATTTTTTACAAAGGGAGGTGTCTTACAAGATAGGAAGAGTGTATATGTTAAAAAAAAAAAAGACACTACCGCCTCACTGATGCTAAAAGACCTTTCAGTTGTTTCCTATTTTTTTCTTCTTTTCAAGAGTCATCATATTTGTAGGATATGGACTGCTGTAGGATGCATACTGCTTATTGCTCTTCAAAATGGTCAGTATTTCACTGGAAAAGTCATAAGGAAAAAAGATACCATAAGAGCTTTTTCTGTCTTTCCTTTCTAATTTATTTTCAAAAGTCTCTTCCTGTGAGGAATTTTTTTTAGTGAAGGAACAGCTCTTCAGGTTACAGTTAATTACAAGAATTAGGATTGAAAGTCCATGGTTTAAATTCTTTCTGAATCGTAAGTCATAATTTCTTGTGGCTTTCACTGTGTGTTTGTATTCAGAAATGAATGAGTTAAAAATGGGAGGAGGAAGATTGCAGTTGTCCTGCTGAGGTTACCATGCAGGATCCGTGACAGGTACCATCTCTATGTGATGCCTGTACAGAGACTGTCTTAAAAAACTAATGAATTTCAATTGGGACTCCTGAAAGGGCTATCACCATGAAATTAAAAGTAAAGAAACATTGCAGATTTAGTAGTCTTTTATCTAGTCTTTTTATTTAACTCTTTTATAAAGTAGTTAGATTCTCCAAAACACTGTTTTTAAAATCTTTTATTTGGATTCCTTAGATTTATTGCCCAGGTTATTCTTAGCTATTATTAAAAGGCTTTAAGCAAGTCTCATATGCACGTGTGTTAAAATTAAATTGGTGTACTCTTAGTGTATTTTTATTGTTGTAACAGGAAAAGCATTCTGACTGTTTTTTAAAAGAGCAATCATAATCAACTTGTATAATCAGCTTGCTTAAAACTTCCTTCCTGGTAAGTGCAGCACTTCCTTTGCATCTGGGTATGAGGGTGAGCAAGAAAAGAACAGCTTAAGCAAAGAAATTTTCTGTGTGAATAATCTTCCTTTAAAAAATAGGAACCTCAGAAATTAAACAAATGAATCGTCTTCGGCAATTCAGCCTTTATTTTATAAGCAGGTAATATTTCCTCATGCTTTATCAGTTACAGAGGTGGTATGTCCACAGTCGTTGCTTTCCGGAACTTGAAAAAAGTATTTCATTTAGCAGGCTGTGTTGTTTCTCTTTAACTTTTTGTGTGTGTGTGTTCCTGTTTTGTTATCTGCTAAGGCATTGTTATCTTGCTTTTATTTTTTACAGCAGTAAAAGATTTTATGTCTAAAAAGTATTGTCTGGAAAAGATGTTCAGTATGTCACTGTAACTTAGCTTGTGTAAGCAAGGTCAATCAGCACCGCCTTCCTCTTACAGACTCTCAGAGAGTCATTTCCACTTTCATATTGTTCAATGGAGATTAACTTTGAGCAACAATATTTTTTGTTTACTGAAAGCTGATAAGAAAGGCTGCTGGTGTTCAGAGCTGGTTTACAGGTGTTTTAGGTGTGATCCATAGGGTAATAAATCATAATCAGCTTAGGAGGTGTTTTTTTATGTAACAAACTAATAGTTTTATAGTGGCAGTGTTTACTTTTAAAATGGATTGATGTTTTCAGTCAGGCAAATCAATTTATTTAAAAGAAGCACATCTAAGGATACTAGGCTTGAATTTAGATGCACAATAAATGTCTATCTTCAGAAGTAGTCTCTGACTTTTAAATCCTAAGGGCTTTTTTTGGTCTAAGTCATTACTCCTCATCACAGCCTCTCTCCAGTCTGTAAATAAATTGCTTGTTTTGTTACTTTCTGTCATTCCTGGAGCTCAGTGGGATCGCTTCTGCTCATACACAGTAGCATGTCTTTTGATTTCTGTGAAAATTCACTTATGTTAATATCAACAGTATCAAAATAGATGAAGCAGCAGAATAATCAATGCTCAGTCACATAGAAGCATGAGCAAATCGGTATAGTGAGACTGCCTTTATCCTCAGTGAAATCTGGGAAGGCTGTTTAAATCTGTTTAAAAGGAAAACTGTTTAAAAGCTCTATTTCAATTATTTAATAATTGGGGGGGGTTATTCGTGTTTGTTTGTTTGTTTGTTTGTGGTTTTGTTTGTTTATTTTGTTTTGTTTTTTTCTGTATTTGGTTTTCAGTTGAATAGTTTACATCTGAGGTAGATTATGTTAAAACAGTTTATGTATTTATGACCAGATATTAAGGGGAAATATAAAAAGCATATACTTAGCAGGATTTTGACTGACCTCTGATTTTTTTTTTTTTCTGACCTCTGAGTTAAAACATAAGAGTAAGGAAAACTGTAAAGAAAGTAATTGTTTATTTGTATGTTTCGCTAGATTTCTTCTGGCATGGAGTTGGGCGATTATGAACAGCCTGTTGTTATGAGAGAGGAAAACAAACGAAGGAGAAGAAGAATGAAACCTCATTGTACATCAAGTAATTTGTCATCAATGGAACTGATATCCATTGAGTTCATTTTACCTACAAGCAATAAACATACTAAGGTACCGGAAATGATGTTACTTGAAATAGCTGGCAACTGTACAGTTGAGCAAATGAAAGCACAAATTTGGATGCGTGCAATAGAGATGAGTCAAACTGCAGACTTTTACCATTCATTCACCCCGGATCAATTTATTCTGCAGTATCAAAAGAAAGGACAATGGTATGAAATTTATGATAAACATCAATTATTACAGACATTGGACTGTATATTGTACTGGAAAGTGTTACAGAAGAAGGTAGGCAAGATCTATGTTGTCCAGAAACAAAATCCATCAGAAGAAGTTCAGGAATTCCAGCGGCAGCTTAATGATTTGATTGGTTATGATGTCACTGATGTCAGCAATGTGCACGATGATGAGCTAGAATTTACCCGTCGCAGATTAGTCACTCCACGGATGATAGAGGTAGCCTGCAGAGATCCTAAATTGTATGCTATGCACCCATGGACTACATCTAAGCCACTCCCGGAATATTTATTTAAAAAGATCACTAATAATAACATTTTCATAATCATACATAGAGGAACAACTAGCCAAAAAATTAAAGTGTCAATAGATGATACTCCAGATATGATTCTTCACAGTTTTTTCACAAAAATGGCAAAGAAAAAGTCTTTGATGGACATTCCCGAAGATCATAGTGAACTGGATTTTGTTCTCAGGATTTGTGGCAGAGACGAGTATATTACTGGAGAGACACCAATCAAAGATTTCCACTGGATAAGACAGTGCCTTAAGAATGGGGAAGAAATCCATCTTGTCTTAGACAATCCCCCTGACCCAAATGAGGATGAGGTTCAGAAGGAAGAGTGGCCCTTGGTGGATGACTGTACAGGAGTTACAGGGTATCATGAACAATTGACAATCGATGGAAAAGATCATGAGCGAGTCTTCACTATCTCTTTGTGGGATTGTAATAGGAAATTCAGAGTGAAAATAATTGGCATTGATATCCCAGTTTTACCAAGAAATACTGATCTTACTGTGTTTGTGGAGGCTAACATTCAACACGGGCAACAGCTCCTGTCACAGAGGAGAACTTCATCAAAGCCTTTTACTGAGGAGGTTCTGTGGAATATTTGGTTGGAGTTTGATATCAAAATCAAGGATTTACCTAAAGGAGCACTCCTGAATCTTCAGATATACTGTGGAAAAACTCAGGGACTGTCCACAAAGGCAAGCCTTCAGTCACATGAATCCCCCAACTCTGATTCAAAATGCAAAACTCAGCTTCTCTATTATGTAAATCTTTTGTTGATAGATCACCGTTTCCTGCTACGAAGTGGGGAGTATGTACTTCACATGTGGAAAATTCCAGGCAAGGGGGAAGAACAAGGAAGTATCAATGCAGACAAACTCACATCAGCAACTAACCCGGATAAAGAAAACTCAATGGCCATCTCTATTGTGCTGGACAAATATTGTCACCCAGTTGCCCTGCCCAAGCACAGGATAACTTCAGACCCTCCAGGGGATAGGACACGAGCTGAAATGCCCAACCAGCTTCGCAAGCAACTTGAAGAGATCATAGCAACGGACCCACTTAATCCACTTTCTCCTGAAGACAAAGAACTGTTGTGGCACTTTAGATATGAAAGCATAAAGCACCCCAAGGCATACCCTAAGCTGCTTAGCTCTGTGAAATGGGGACAACAAGAAATAGTAGCAAAAACATACCAGTTGCTAGCTAAAAAGGAGGTTTGGGATCAAAGCACTTTAGATGTTGGGCTCACAATGCAACTTCTGGACTGTAATTTTTCAGATGAAAATGTCCGAGCAATGGCAGTTCAAAAACTGGAAAGTTTAGAAGATGATGATGTTCTTCATTATCTTTTACAGCTTGTTCAGGTAAAGTGTATTTTCATTCTTGAACTCTGCCTTCCGGGAATATTTGCATTACTCCATCATCATTCCCATCCTAGTAGGTCTAGTTAGTAAACCTTGGGTTTGAAGTCTTCAGCATTTACTCAAAGCAGCTGTAGTAACTAAATTAACCCAAACCACACTTTCTACATTCGCCTTTTGCCTGTGTTGTTATTTATGTGTTACTGTTGAGCTGTGTCTTAAAATTTGCCTCTTGCATTTACAGTGGTATATTTTTCTGGAAGTTGTCAACACTAGCACAGCTATGATGGGAGAAAATCCTAACTGTGCTGTCCATCATCCTGTTGGTATCAGGTCTGAATCATGCAGCACTGGAGAATGGTTCACTGGCTTTACCAATAGCTTAGAAAGAACATAGAAAGAAAGTAAAAACAAATGTTAACACAAGCAAGGCCTGAAGAAAAATCCGAGGTTGTCTTTTAGGTCATGAATAACAGTGTAGTTACACAGTATGTTGCAATGACTTCAGTCTTGTACTGTTAAGGGGACCAAATTTATCTAGAAGCTTCAAAAAAAAAAAAAAAGAAGTGTTGCTACAACTCCATAATGAGATTCATTCATTCGGGGAAGTTGGGTGAAAAATAGTGCTTTTTGATGGCAATGAATCACTGCTCTATCGATTTGAAGCGCTTTGTATGTTGATCTGCCAGATGAAATGGAAGGTTTCCATCAGTTATACAAAGAAATTGGTTTGTTTGCTGTTTCTCATTGTGGTGCCAGAGCTGGACAGCCTGTCAGCAGCAAAGTCATATCTGGTGACTGGTGAAAGGTGTAACCCTGCAGTTTTTCCTGGTAAATGTGTCCCCTGAAGCCAGGTGACTCTGCAGGATTCTGGCACCTGACAGGGCTCTCTGGTTCATGTGGAAAGGCTATTGCTCTGCAGAGCAGGAAGTGCTTTTTCCAATGAATAGGAGGACAAAACTGGCATTCAAAAAAAATTTTTAAAAATAAAAAAAGGAACTGTTGCAGTCAGGGAAGCTGTGGGACGGGGCTTTTAACTTCTGTGGGTTCGGAGAGCAAAGGTTCCCTGAAAGATGAGTTAGTATTTTGGATTTTGCTTCTCATCAGTAGTGCTTTAAACAAAGCCGTTTTAGCCTTGTCTTTGCTTGTCTGAAGTTGAAGCTCCCCGGGCGGAATTTATGCACTTCTGCATTAACCAAAGGAGTCGCTACGGTTACTTCAGTGGGCCTCCCACGTAGCTGCTGCTATATATATGCCTGGCTTGTGAGCTTTTGCTGTCTACATGTGGCTCAGCAATTTTATTCGCTTTCGTATCCAAATTAGGGGTCTGAGGTGGTGATTGGTTAACATCAAAGTGCCTGAGAGAATGGGGGAAATACTGGGGGTTTTCCATTTGTTTTTGAAATCAGTTGTTTTCAGGAAGTAACAATCTGGAGATTTTAAAAAATAACTGTAGATTAAATTACAGTGGCATAAAATCATAGTGGCTTATTTTCACTGTGTCATTTTTACTAAGATATAAGAATTAAAAGCTTGCCATCCCCAAAAAGGAAAAACATGCTAGATCTGAACTTCTGCTGCTGCTTGCTTGTCTTTCCTTCCTTGGCTAACAATGGAGCATAGGCCATCATCATCCTGCAGCAAAGTCTTGGTACCACAGGGTATGGGAAAATCCACATTCTTCGGAAAAGAGACCTCAATCATTCCTCTGCCCTAATGGACATATACAAGATACCTCTTCTGCAAATGATGGTCACTTCTCACATGCATGCCTTCATGAAGGCTTTATGTCTTACTTCACTCTGCACAGGATATTCCCACTTTACCTCCCAGAAGAATTAGAAATCAAAAAATTTTTTCCCCTCAGTTTTATCCCAAATGGAAGCAGCCATGCCATAAATAAACCTATTAAGCTTCCTATAAAGGTCTGTTCTCTGTGCAGTTGATAAAGCATGGATAGGATAGTAAAAATACAACAAAATCCATTGTCAGACAGACACCAATAGCTGTACTGCTTGTGTATGGCACTGAGTAAAGATGTTCTGCTGCTGCTGATTTGACAAGGCAGAGGTATGTGCAGGGACCTGATGAAGTGCCAGCGGACGTTTTTAATGGCTAGTTTATATTGTTGCTATTCAAATGTTGAGTTTTGTCTTTGTGAAGAAAAAAGAAAAGTGGGATTGATATTTCAAAATAATTATTTCAAACACATAAGCATAATAAGGATGCTTACAATACAGTTTTCTAATACACTTTATATTAAAATATATTTTCAACCTTAATATAAGGGGGTTTTGGTTTGAAGCAATGGCCAATTGTTTGGCTGTATTTAATTCTTAAATTGCTTTTCAGGGATATGCATTGAGTACATTCAGAAAAGTATATACCTGAATGATGTTTTTAATAGACTTTCTTGGAACTATAAGCAAATACATTTGAATTTATGTAATAATTATTGCTTTGAGGCACTTACTGCAGTGAAAAATATTTTTTTTTATAAAAACCCATCATACTTCATAATCTCATATACAAAGTGAAAGGATCTATATATTTTGAAATCAGTGTATATTTGTGAGTTCTCATTATCTTTTCTAAGTAAGATGATGTTGCTTGAGGAAATAAAACAGTATTTCAGAGATGGTCAAGAAAGCTGTAGAATTACTAAGGGCAAGTCCAATGCTTGGCTCTCTTGTCTGTCCCTTAGCCAGCACCTGGAAAGGACAAGTCTTCATAGCATTTTTATAAGTTGTTTCATTGTAGCAGGTTGACTGAAAAAGCTCAACTTTTTTTTTTTTTTTTTTTAAATTTTGAATAAACCTGCAGGACAATTTACATTTCAGAAATAGTATTGATATTTTAATATTAAAAAATATAATCATCTGCCACTGTGTTTTTAAGAGTTTATAAAACCTTTTCTTTCTTTGATGAATTTAGTGGACCTCTGCTGATGACTTAGTTGCTTCTTTGGAAGGTGCGGATCACAGTGATCTTGAAAGAGCCATTATATTCTGTTGAATAACTATCACTAGAGGTTTGCATACTTTGCTGCTTCTGAAAGCCGAGCACACTACATGCACCCGGCTCTCTGCACATCCCTTTGTTTTCCTGTAATCTCCCTATGAGCTGCTTCCTGGGACTCTATTTCCAGAACCTGAAGCCATTCACTAACCCCCTCAGTACATGACAGTAATTTTGTGACTGTTCCAGAGTTCGTATGCTTCTCATTTCTCTTTTCTTGCCATGGCACATACCCACATACCTTTTTTTATGCCATTAATCTTAATACAAAGCTCTCTTTCCTTCAAGAAATGGGAAGGAAGCTGCTGGAAAAGACACTTGAAGTAGACAAGTTCATTGGCACAGGCCAGTACCTGGAAGCTTGACAGTTTTCTTGTAGACCAGTTCATGTGGTTATGGGGATGAGGAAGAAAATAACAGCAAATTATTACAATCCTGACGCTTCAAAAAAGTTGTTGACTTTTTGTTTCCACCCTGTTTTTTGGTAGGAGATTGGAAATATCTGTGGGCTTGGGTGGAGGGGAGCAGCTGTTGAAAAAGTACATCAATGATCATACAGTCCTTAAAAAAAAAATATCTGGTGAAGTATTCCTCTTAATTGTACTTCATTACTATGGGATGTGCATTACAGCCTTTATTCTATTTTGTCATTCATAGAGGGGCTAAAGGCCAGTCTAGGTGCTCCGACAAGCTGCTGCTCTATCTCATCCTTGTTAGGGAACTCAGCAGTGAACCCTGGTGCTCCAGTCCTGAACTGGTGAATGTTGTCAAAATCTAGTGCTTTAATTTTAATTTTTTTTTTAATTAAAGAATGATTATAAATACATCATTTCATTTGGCAGTAATCTTTTCAGTCCTTCTCAGTGTTAGTCAGACTGTAGACTGTTTTTTGATCTTGCTGGTTTTTGCTGTGGCCTGTGAATGGTGTTGCTTTGTTCACATACCTTCAGTGTGCTCAGATCAGTCTCACTGTTTAGCTACTCCTTGCATTGCTTTATTTGTTGCATTAATAATATACCTGAAAATAACCCATTGCAAAGAAAAAGTGTTTCTTCAATCAAAACCAGAGAGACTGGCTTTCTTTTTTCAACTATGTTTCTTGCAAAGACCTGCTTACACATTTTCTGCTTCAACAGCAGTGTGTTCTCTAGATCATTGGTAAAGTGTAAGTGCAATGGGATCTTAAATATGTTAATAACATGTCTTCTATGTTTGTACTATTCAGGCTGTGAAGTTCGAGCCATATCATGACAGTGCATTAGCCAGGTTTCTACTAAAACGTGGTTTGAGAGTAAGTACTTCAAAATACAGCCAACTTATCCTAATGTTACTGGCATTGTTAAAATCTTTTGTCAAGAAATGTGTGCTGATTGTAGTATTTTTCTTTTTCTCTAGAACAAAAGAATTGGTCACTTCTTGTTTTGGTTCTTAAGAAGCGAGATTGCCCAGTCTATGCATTACCAACAGAGGTTTGCAGTCATCCTAGAAGCCTATCTTAGGGGCTGTGGAAAAGCAATGCTACATGATTTCATGAAGCAGGTTCAAGTAATTGAATTGCTGCATAAGGTTACAATGGAGATAAAATCAGTTTCTGCAGAAAAGTATGATGTCACTTCTCAAGGTATTTGCTAACAGGCATTTCTTTGTAATAATACTGTTTTTTTCTCTTTGGGTGTAAATTTCTAGGCAGCAAATTGTAGTGTTTATTTAGAAAATTCATGCATAATTTTCAGTCAAAGGGCATCATTATTACTTCTTCAGAATGCCAATATAAGTTAATAGTAATTGCACCAATAATAATGTTTGTTCATTCCACCCCAAAGGTCAAGAGTATCAATGTTATAATGAAACAGTACTTTTGCATGCTTTGGTTTATTATCTTGAACCTCATGCAGTGCAGCTGGGAAACAGTTAAGTTCTTGTACATAACCCTAAGTCGTATGCCAGAACTGAAGAAAGAAATAACCCAGGATACAAATATTAATTGGAAAGAAAGAGAAAAAGTACCACATGCCAAGAAACACAGCCTTACCCAAAGCAGTCACTAAAAGACTCTTGCCAAGAAAACTGGAGAGGAGTCCAGTACAGCCTCTGCTATGCCACGGAAGTAGCTGGTGGATCATCAGTGAATATACAGAACACATCTTTGGGTGTGTGCGTGTGCTAAATAGGGGTCCTGTGAGACACAGATGTGGTATTGTCATTTCTGGTTCTTGGAAGCACTGCTTTGGAAGCTCCAGTAGGATTATGCAATGCCTGTTTACCTCTGGGGTTTGCCTGTCTTTTTGGTTTGATTTGATTTGGTTTGTTTTTTCCTAGCTTCCTTAAAAGCTTGTTTGTCATCATTCCTGTTAGTTACTTGGTGTTGGGAGTAAGTGCAGGAAGACGTGCTAATATTCAAATTCAAAAAAGCTGTACAGAGACCAGCTCTTCCTGCATGCTCAGCTTGCATGTTCCAGGCCAGGAAGTCCTTGATTGGCAAAGTCTTTCCACTCTGGTTATGCAGAAGTGGCTGTGATGGTGTTTCAGAAGAAATTTGAAGGAAGTATGCATTTATTATTCAATATATAATGTTAATATCAGTTATGCTACCACACAGTGTAGATTAGGAGATTTACTGAACTACCATATAAAATATTCTTTCTAAACAACTTTCTAAAATTTATCTTAAAATGCTGTATAATCTGAATATATTTGACCAGAATGCCATGTTTTGGAAAGACATTTTACAGCCTTGAAGGTGTACATGTCTGTAACAGCAGTGGTTTCCATAATACATTATCTTTAAGGATGGGCAAAGAAGAAAAGTTTCAAGAGAAAGCAATCACATTAACACCCACCACATTTTGAAGTTAAAAAATCTTTGTATGTAACGTACAGCAGAACATTGAAAGATGACTTATGTAATTGACATTTTCATTGAATAAGGCTTCCTGAAACTGTGGAATGTCCCATTAATGCTCTATTGAATTTAATTTATTCTCAGATTATTGAGTATATGATTTTTCATACAGGCATCTGCTAAATTCTTACATTTAAAAAAATGTATGCCCTCAAATTTCTCCTTTTGTTTATTGCTTCTTTTTTTGCCCCATCATTTCTAGTGTTTCTATTTTTTTATATTTTCAGTGTGAATGTTTTGGACTGTTTCATTTCATTCTGTCATGCAGCCTCATCTCATTCTTGCAAATGTTTTTCTTTCTCCAGTATTTGTGGATTTTCTTTAAGAATAAATTCCTTCCTGTTAGGTCCATGCTTGACCTGTAGCAATCATGCTGTCAAACTGTTCTTTCAACTCTTCATGTAATCTCTTTGCTTATATTAGAATGTTGCAAGTAATAATAAATTTTTAAATCTTACGATCATAATATTACAGCTTGCATAGGATTATCTGCTTTCATCATCACTCTATTAGATGATTTGTCTCCCAAGAATGTGTCTATGCAGCTGTTTCTTCTCTCAGAAAGCATAGCACTTTGATCTTGAGCCAGATCAACTTGAAATTTCTTTTAGCAAGTGCCTTCACTTGCACTTTAAAATCAACTAATTCCTGATCTTTACTAGCCTCAGCTTGATGGCATACAGTTTTCAAATTACATTACACTACAATGAGGACACTTACTGAAATCAAGTGAAATTTGTCTAGGGAATCAGTAGTTACATTTTAGAAAGCTGCTTCATGACTCAATTACTATAATTGAGTGGTTTCTTGGTTTGTTTTGTTAGCTTGTTGGGTTTTTTTTAAGTGTCTTAATTGTAAACTCCATTTATTAGCTCCTGTATCTTACTGTCAGGTTTACTTTTTTTTAAAATCAGATGAGATACCACATTGGTTACCTGGCACTGCAAGGTAATTTTTTTTCTGAAACACTTTAGGATAAATGTAACATTTATGTTCTGTGAGTTTTGAGTTAATTCTTTTGGCTTGACTTTCTTAATTTGATAGCAGCTTTTGAAATGTCTTCCATTCAAGAGCCAGCAGTGTATGTTTACAGCCCAGTGTATGTTTACAGCCCAGAAAGACAACCATATAGCAATATATAAATATATTGCATATATACATATATATTGCAACCATATAGCATCCTGGGCTTGATCAAGAAAAGTGTTGCCAGCAGATAGAGAGAGGTGGCCCTGTGCTTCTGCTCCACTCTGCTGAGACCCCTGCCTTGGAGTACTGTGTCCAGCTCTGGAATCCTCAGCACAGGAAAGACATGGACCTTTTGGAGGTCCACAAAAGTGATCAGGGACCTGTAGAACCAATCCTATGAGGAAAGGCTGAGAGAGTTGAGGTTGTTCAGCCTGGAGAAGAGAAAGCTCAGGGCAGACCTTATTGCAGCCTTCCAGTACTTAAAGGACACCTGTAAGAAAGATGGAGACAGTCTTTTTAGCACAGTCTGTTGTGACAGGACAGGGGTTAGATTCAGACTAGGTTTAAGGAAGATATTTTTTACAATGAGGATGGTGAGACACTTGCACAGGTTATCCAGAGAGGTGGTAGATGTCCCATCCCTGGAAACATTCAAGGTCAAGTTTAACAGGGCTCTGAGGAGCCTTATCTAGTTAAAAATGTCCCTGCTTATGGCAAGGGGGTTGGACTAGATGACTTTTAATGGTCCTTTCCAACCCAAACCATTCTACAATTGCATGATTTTGTATATTAAGTATCCAGGTTTATGTTTAGCTTTCTCATAACATTTTTTTTTCTCTTTAATTTTTATCTCCAAAATTACATGAACATATATATACAGCCTCTGCTGTGTAGCTGCAGTTTCTTTTAGAGGAGCATTCAGGTATTTGTCCTAGCAAAGGGCAGTACCCAGTGTATTGCTTATGCTGCTAACACCTGATAGCTGAGATGAATGAGTGCATCATAGGTAGGATAATGCATACTGTTCTGAGCTGAAGATTCAGAAGCTTGAATTCTTATTAATTAAAAGATTCAGTTTATATACGAACATTAAAATTCTTGTTCTTATAAATATACAGCAAATTTGCTACTTGGGGGAATGTGAGATTAACAAGGTTTCACTATGAACCTGGTTTTAAGAGGATAAAAAAATCAGTATCTCTGTAGTTGGCGTCCTTATAACTGTGGTATAATTGACTCCAAGAATTCAAAAGCCACAACTCTGTCTGCAAGAGCAACGAGGTAGGTCAAAATAATACTGGAACATGAGGTGTTTTTAAATGCCTCCTCCTGAGCCTTTGGGGTACATAGTTCAACATTTCCTTGGCAGTTAGAAAGGCAAAATATTTTTTGGTGTGGTGTGCTGTGTTTAGCTTGTTCTTAAATGAAAGGTTTCATTATAGTGTAATCTCCTGAGCTGTCACACCAGAGGGCTTTGCTGCCATCCAGCATGACCTGGACAGGCGGGAGTGTTGAGGTTCAACTGCGAGCCAGTGCAGCCAGGAAGGCCAGTGGTATCCTGGCATGCATTAAGAAGAGCATAGCCAGTAGGTCAACTGAGGTCATCCTCTGCCTCTACTCTGCCCTGGTGAGGCCACATCTGGAATGCTGTGTCCAGTTCTGGTCTGCCCAGTTCAAGAGAGATAGGGAACTACTGGAGAGAGTCCAGCAGAGGACAGTGAAGATGACTGAGAGACTAGAGCATCTCTCTTAGAAGGAAAGGCTGAGAGGACTGGGACTATTTAGTCTGGAGAAGACTTAGAGGAGACCTTACCCTCAAAGGGTGGAGATGGACTCTTTTGAGTGGTGCCCAGTGACACCCAGGACAAGGGGCAATGGGCACAAGCTGGAACACAGGAGGTTTCATCTAAATATGAGGAAAAACTTCTTTACAGTGAGGGTAACAAAGGCCTGAAGAGGCTGCCAAGGAAGGTTGTGGAGTGTCCATCTCTGGAGATATTCAGAACTCACCTGAATGCAATCCTGTGTAATGTGCTCCAGGAAATCCCTGTTTGGTGGGCAGGTTGGATTAGATGATCTCTAGAGGTCCTGTGCAACTCCAGTGATTCTGTGATTCAGAACACCATGCATGCTGCATTGCTTCTAACACATTGTAGAGCGCACAGGACTTGTGAGGTGCTTGTAGAGCGCACAGGACTTGTGAGGTTCTTGAAGACTTTACCTTTAGGTATCAGAAGCAGCCCTGACCATTAATAGTGCATGTTAAAGAGTCTTTCTCCATTCCTCAAATCAGGAGATCCTCGAAGAAAGCAATTTTAAAAGTAGCTAAACAACAGAGGATTTTAGCTAAATCATCATACTTAGTGAGTTTGATTACCTATAACTTCTTTTCCTTACAGCTTTTGATTTCATTGTGTTTTCTTGCTTATAATTGCAGTTATTGCACAGCTGAGGCAAAAGCTTGAAAAACTGCAGAACAGCAAACTTCCAGGAAGTTTTAGAGTTCCATATGATCCTGGGCTAAGAGCAGGCACCCTAGTGGTAAGTATATTCTGAGTCCCTACAAATCCTTTTAGAAAAAAATCTCCAATTTGCAAGTATGTGACATTTGGTAAAATTTCTTTGCTAGTATGTCTAAAGGTCCTATTTCACTGTGAGTACAGTGCTATTTCATAGACTCAGTAAGTTTTTGTTCCCAAAGCTATTAGTGCTTTTCTAAATATAATGACATGCCACCATGCACTAAAAAACCCAAAACAGTAGCTCATAAAATCCTAGTCATTAAATGCCAATTACAATTTTTTCCATTAGTTTGATCCAGTATTTAACCAGGCAACTGACTTTTTTTTTTTATTTATTTACATTAAATACCTGTATAAAACTGTTTTACCTGACTTCAGGGACTTTGGGATATTCAGTTTCTGCTCCCCTAGTTACTTTCTCTATCTCACCCTGATTCACATCTGCATTAAGGTTTAGGTCCAGACCTTCATCTTACTAACAAAAATGTCTACCTTAGTTGTTTCTGATTTTTCAGTATCTCTGTGTTGCTTTTGTGTTGCTTTTATTACTTTTATTAGAAAATACATTAAGATAGTTTTAGAAATATATTAAAAGACACTTGGCATTTTCTGTGTTGCCACCTAAAGTTTTGTGGTGAGATTGCAGTGGCTTATGTCAACTGAGAGTTAAATGCAAGATTAATAAATCAGTGGATGTGTAGTGAAAAGGAATTGGCTCATGCATCTACTATGCAATGTGAGGTTTGGGTAAACAAGCACAGTTGAAGGTCCTTGGTTTCACTTGATGTGCGGCAAGGAGGCTACAAATAAAGAATCCCTTGATTTTTGTCTTCGTAAGAACAGACAAGCCATCCAACCTAAGGAACTGCCAAATAGTAGGGTACTCATTTGGTTAACTGATAGTGGTTGTCTAGATCTGGCCATGTTCCTGTTGAATAAACATATGCCTTGATTGACGGGCTGTAAGCTAGTCTATCTTCAAGCTGAGAGAGTTAAACACCTCCCTGTTAGGCATGACTGAGGTATTGTCAGGAAGTCAATTCAGACATTGTCTACTCAGAAATACAGAATTTGTGGCTTCTTAAATACTATTTTATTGATTGGTTTTCTCTCCCTATAGTCTTTTGTGTACAAAAATTGCTGACTGCATGACAAAATGTGGATTTCAAAATAAAATAAAAGATCTTTCTAGATTTTCTAGTTTTCCTTCACTTAGGAAATGTGCAAGCCCTACCAGGACCTTCCTAGATGAAGGAAGCACTAGATTTACACAGGGAAGGTATCTTTGTCTGAAAACAGATGGGTTAGGGCCTTTTTTTTCCCCTAAACTTTATGAACAAAACCATTTGATGTAACAAACTTTACTGTTAAGTTTTCATTTAATCTTCATTCTAGCAAGTGCTGTTTGTCCATAATCTTCAAACCCTGAAATTTGACCAGTGTAAACCAAATCAGTGTTTCTTATGAGTTCTAAGATTTAACAATCTCTTTCCTTTTTAAAAATAAAGGTGGTACAAACTGTTTTGTTTTAAACTACAAGCTCAGAACCTCAATCTATGAAATACTCTTCTGTAATGTCATGAATTCTGTCAGCACTCAAACACTAATATGCAATCTCTTGTATTGTTTTAGATATCTTTATTGTACATAGTAATGTTCCACAATGAACCAGGAATTCCAGAATAGAAAGTATTACATACTACAGTTTATTAGACATAAATAGTTGAGAAAACATTTGAAATAATGCAGTTTCATAAGTTTCAGGGCTTAATTTCTCAAGATTAAAAATGTAATAAAACTCAACAGGGAATTATTTTTCTTATTTTATGAAATATTATGTTAAATTAGTTTCACATCATGAATTTGATTTGCTAAGGGAATTGAATCAAGTAATCTGGAATAACAGATGCTGCTAGAAGTCACGGGGGTGAATGTTGTGGTAAATTGCGTTGAGCAATGATTATGCTCCAGTTTTGCAAAACACCTGTTAGAGTGCTGTTGTGAGGGTTCATTACTTGCCCGTTTTGTCAGAATCCTACAGATAAGTAATTTTGTCAGAATCCTACAGAAACAGAATTCCTGGTTTAAAAGGTGGGGTTTTTCCATCTGAAGCAGATTTACAAGCTAAATCCAGTTTCAGAGTCAAGGCATGTTTTTGCTTTATCACGGACATGTTAAAAGTTGTGCAGGTTCAGTGAAGCTTTATATGGCATTGACTACCATTCCTTACATGTGCTTTCAGTGTGTTTCCTGTGTTATAATTGATTGGAAGTTGTAAAGCTGCTCTATAGCTGGTGTGTGAAAAGGTTAGTTGTGTTGATGTTGGAATACAATGGCTGGCAATAAACATGTCTTTCACAGATAGAAAAATGTAAAGTAATGGCATCTAAGAAGAAGCCCCTCTGGCTTGAGTTTAAATGTGCGGATCCAACAGCTCTATCAAATGAAACCATAGGCATAATCTTCAAACATGGAGATGACCTCCGTCAGGACATGCTTATTTTACAGGTATGATAGCTGAAATGTATAAAATGAATAATGTGAATATTTAAAGTTATTTTTAAATTGTTTTACTTTTCAGAAGTGTGTATACCTTATCTTTACTGTTCATATGAAATATAAGGTTGTCTTTTGGTTTTTAAACTGTTTTTGTCAAAGCTGACAGCAAAACTGGATCTTCTATCCTGTAGTACAGTTTTTTCTGTTACTGTGTTGTGGGTTAACCCTGGCAAAATGGGGAAAGAGGAGAGGAAGAGTAAAAGCAAGAAGACTTGTGCATCAAGATAAAAAGTGTTTAATAAGCAAAGGAGAAGTGGAAAAAGAGAATGAAAACAAAACAAGTGTTGCAAAGGCAGTCACTCACCACATCCCATGGGTAGACCAATGCCCAGCCAGTTCCTGCCCAAAAGATGGTTAACCTACCTAACCCCCTTCCTGTCTGTCTTATTGCTGAGTATGACATTCAGCATGGAATAATTCTTTGGCTGATTTGGGTCATCTGTGTCTCCTCCCAACCTCTTGTGCACCTCCTGTCTATTCACAGTGGGGCAGTGAGAAACAGAGGCAGCCTTGACACTCTGCAAACACTGTTCATCAGTGTGTTACCATTACTTTGGTTACTAACCTAAACCACAGCACCATACAGTCTGCTCTGAAGAAAGTTAACTTCATCCCAGCCAGCTCCAGTGTATACTATTACCCTGTTTTCTCCTGCCATGTACCATACATACTTCACATTTTGGTGTTCTAGAGAATAAATCTCATTTATTGTAATATGGTCTGGTTTTCTGATGAAGCATTTTTATCATTGCTTATTTATGCAATGGGTAAAGTTACAAATGGCGTATCAGTAGGTAGCATTGTTCTAGTAATATTTCAGTGATTGTTCTCACAAACTGGCTCATTAGCACTTTTGGGGATATTTATGGGAAAAAATGGACATACTTGCTAATGTATTTAATCTCAGTTCATGTAGAAATCATACAGTGTATTTATTAATACTTTATAAAGCAGTAGAGGTTGCCTGGGCACAGGACAGATGAGGAGATAAAACCCTGGTTCTGTAACTAGTAATCTTGAATTGCTGTACACTTCTTGTATCTATATCTTAATCTGTAAAATAGACAAGTAAGTTTAGCTCCATCTCAGAAGTCTGGGTAGTGTTATTTATGCAAGTAATAAGTAATGTCCAAACATTTTGAAATAACTTAGCAATACATTTGTTTTTACTAGATTCTTCGAATTATGGAATCTATTTGGGAAGCAGAATCCTTGGACCTGTGTTTATTACCATATGGTTGCATTTCTACGGGGAACAAAATAGGTATGTGATCACACTTGCTGTGATTAGAAATTCCAAATCCCATAGTTACATATAGTATATAGTATTACAGTACATAGTTGCATGTAGGAGAACTATTATTGTATGCACTGTGGTCCTAAGATAAATAGCAGTTTATTACACTTCCTGTGAGCAGTCTTCAGTTACATCTTAGCAATTGTTCCTGCCCTTCAGATGAGTGTCCTTCAGCTGCTGCTGTAGCTTAACTGCTTTGTGATTCCTGTGCAAGTCCAACTGTTTGAATCCTGCTGCAGTATTGCTCTTCGGTAACAGTATTTGGTATGAAAAAGTGAGTGACTTACTCAAGTTGTGTTTTAATAAGTTGGTAAAAATAAAATAGAGAAAATAGTTAAATAGCAAAGCATTTATGTTTTTTTCCTGACCTAGAGCTTCATATCCTATACTACGCAGAAGCAACAGCATTACTCAATAGGATGCTCAGGCAGTGTTTTTCAGGGGGCATTAGTTTCCACAGCACAGATGATGTTTTCTAAAAACCATGGTGGGAAAACTTGATTAGTTGCTTACAAAGCTTGTGGAGACCTTTGTGATGGTGCATAGAGCAACCTGATTGTCTCTGGAAGAGTCCAGTTATATCCAGAAATGCCAAACTGGTGTATAATTTTATATATCCTGGTGGCTCCAAACTGACTCTTTGTGGTCGGATTTACACATATCATGTACCCTAGCACATTCACATTGCACAGTTCCCTAGCAGCCACATAATACAGAACTGACTGTAGAGTCAGTTTTGCTGAGCAGCTCTTGAAGGAGTGGTGGAAAGAAAGCCTCTGCAGTGTAGAAAAATTGGCCATGCCCAAATGAAGCTACTGTGCTGAAAAAAATATTTAGGCTGGTATAAACAGTGTGTCAATGAGACAGATTAGCAAGTACAGCTCTGCTGTTTACTTAAAGCTTGAACATGTGTAAAAATTAGCAAGTTTTTTAATTCATGTCATCATTGTAGCTGACAATATGATAGTAACTGCATGGATTGATAAAATATGAATATTGCTGTGTGTCTCCCATGATATCCATCTTTTTAATTCTTTTCTTTTTCAGCATTATATTTTGCTTTATGGATTGAACAATAATGAACTGAGTCACAGTAAAATGAAGAACGCTTTTTAATATATGTCTATAATGCACTTTCTCTCTAAAATCCATTGCCACATAACATTTTTATCATAATTTCTTTTGACTTCCAAGATTTCTCGACAATGCAGAAAGTCCAAACTCACTAATGAAATACTTGGTAGTGTGACAAAAGACAGTTTCCTTTCTCCTAATATAATTGTTTTAAAATTAAATATATTGTGTTGATAGAATTCTAATAATAAAGGAAAAGAAATGCTATATATCAAAATACCAACTGTAAACATAAGGAAGGTTGGGGTTTTTCCTCTCCTTTAGATATGTTATAAAAACCCCTAAATTTTTAGTGAGATTTTTAGGATTTAATTTCATTTTCTTAAAAATCATCTTAAGACAATAAAATAAATTGAAGTAATGGAGGAAGGTGGAGGAACTCTGCCAGTGATCTGGCAGAATTCTGCCATTCTTGAATGCAAGTTACAGACTTCACTACCCTGTCATGAATTCTTAATTGACTCCCTGTTCTTCTATTGCAAGGAAATAATAATTTATTTTCCTGCACGTGTGATGGAGATATAAGCACCACAGTAGGGACGTGGTTATTCACATAAAGACTCCTGTTCTGTTTGCCGAGAATTCCTGCAGCCTAAATTAGTAATACCCAATGTGGGACACTTTCATGTACATCTTGTGCTTGTTCAGAACAAAACCAAAGAGTAGTGGCGTGCAAATGTTCTTTCACAATATTCATACATGTTCTTCTTCCAAAAGTCTTCCTCCCTCACACATAGTATTTCTAAGGCATTTGGGGCAGTTTTCGTGTGTTGACATAAGGACAGTACCCCATTCTGCACTGAGCACAAGGAAATAACCAGGTGTCTTACACCTGGGGCTGCCATCCCCTTCCTCAGTCTGTTGAAGACATCTGCATTTAATGCAGTTTGCAGTTTTAAAAGCATCCATCCACTCCATTGCTGCTGCCAAACAGGCCTCTGTAGGAGAGACTTTCTCTTCTGCGTACAGTGGTAAAACATCATACCTAATTCCCTCTCCCTTTTACGTGGCTATCTGTTCTTGGCTCTGTGGGACAATTATCGCTACTTACTATGCTGCATCACTGCCAAATTTAAGAAGTTCAAGCTGACACTTAATATGGGTCACTTGCATTAGTACTGCAGATCCTCAGAAACACATAGGATAGTGCATTTACTGCTGCACTTCATCCCAGTTGAATACACTCCAGATGAGATCCTCTATCGCAGTTACTGCCAATTTCTGCAGGACTAACCATACCTACGAAGAGGAATGTCTGTATTTAGAAGGATTTTCCAGTAGAGCTATACTATTTCAGGAGATATTTTTTTTTTTTTACCGGGATACCTTTAAAGTATTTACTTAGGCAGAATAAGCTGCACAGAATTCTGCACTACCATGCTTTTGGAAGTGCAGTGGAGAATGATCAGTAAAAGGTTTTTATTAACAATTGCTTCAACATCTGGCGACTTTTTCCACTGCTAATCAAGGAATCAAGGAGGTGTTGGCCAGTAGAGGGAGATTGGTGAGCACAGGCAGGGGAAGCCTTTTCAACAGCTGGAATGTGATCTGGAGCTCAATCCCAGGAGGAAAACAACAGCTTGACAAGCACAGACAAAAATGCAGAGCATTTGAATTTAGTAGTGTTTGCAGTAGGTTTTGGAGGTCCTATTTCCACAATAGTTTTATTACAGACAAATCCAGGCCGTTGTTAAGACATAAGTACCTCCAGGTATTAAGCCATGAATTCAGCCATGTGTGGAAGGCAGAGGCAGGAAGATATTACTGTATTGTTACTCTGTTACTGAAAAAATTGCACATAATTCAGTAATTGCAAAAGGGTGGGACTATGAATAGATAGAAATTCATCCATTTTAGAAGGAGAGTCAAACTGAAACCAAGTCAGAAACTGCTTTGAAGCACTTTGGGGAGAAAGGGATATTTTTGTTTGCTTGCTTATCTTGGAGCTGGAGATGAAGCCAGGCTTTTAGCTAGAAGACACTGTTGAACTTGAACCAGAGGAAGATACAGTATTTCCAGTTACAAAATAAGTTCAGTTAAAGCCTGACCTTCCCCCATACAGGCATGCTCAGTATGAGGGCAGGCTGCGTTTGCTGGTCTTGGTTACTGTGCAGAGTTGTGTTGCAGCCTCTGTTTCTGCTTTTCTTTTTAGGTTCCCTTTCACTGCATGCCATGTTTGTGTGAAGAGCACAAGGCTTTGTTTCTGCACCACATTGCTGTGATGTGCTGATTGCACATCACAAGGATCTGTTCAGTTTAGGGGCAGACCTCTAGACCTCAATGACCAGAGCTTTCCACCAGCTATCCCAGTGCTGTACCTCACTGTGTACTGGTATTTCCAAACCTTTGTGTGCATATGCTCACTTAAGCTTAAATTGGATTTATGTCATAAGCACCAGTTTTGTTCCTTTGCCACAGCTCTGGCAACACTTGCATCCCTAAGCTGCTGCAACCCTGCAGCTTCTCTTCAGTCCCTGAAATTTCTGAAGCTGGAGAGAAGCTGGTGGGAATGTGAATGATACCTGCACTACTGCAGGGCATCAGGAAAGAGGATTTCCCTGTCCTTGGGAAAAGTCTTAGGCAGAATGTCCCCACTCATCGTGCAGTTCTTTCAATTTTAAAAGTTTTTACATTCTCATGGGGGAGTTTAGGATGCCAGGCTAGTTACGAGCTCTGGCTGGTTTCAGCTGGGAATGAACATGAACCACTGTTGCTTGTAAAATAAATTTCTGCTCACAAGCTATGAAGTTCTGCAGTTGATTTGAAAAACACAGTTTTGCATTTAATTTTGCATATTTTTAATACGCTTTGATATATATACATAATAACTTCTTCTAACTTCCTTGTTTTCTCTAGGAATGATCGAGATTGTGAAAGATGCTACAACAATTGCCAAAATTCAGCAGAGTACAGTTGGCAATACTGGCGCGTTTAAGGATGAAATACTAAACCAGTGGCTCAAGGAAAGATGCATGATTGAGGAGAAGGTGAATTCTTTGATTTTTTTAAGCAGGATTTCTAAATGCACCCTACTGGTTGAGGAGCACAGAGCCCATACAGTTGTGTTTGCGTTACTTACTGAGTTTGAAAAATCCATTCCTTTTCCCTGTACACAGTCACAGGTGTCTGTGAAAGAGCTTTTAGCATCCAGCTGGCAGCTGAGCTTCAGAGAAACAAGATGCTTTAGAAAATACTCCTTTATCTGTAGAAGAGATGCCTGAGGAGCATATTGGAAGTACATCTAAGAATGCTGAAAGGCTGTGTAGTTTTAGAGGATTTAATACAGGTTTGGGTACTCACAATTCTTTTGCTTAGGTAGGTCCACTGACCTACTGGAGTCCTCTGACATCTCTTTTTCTCAGAAAGCTGGGACAATTATATGCTTATTTGATTTGTGGTAAGGGACAGAGCCTGCTCACACAGTACAGTGAGTGCAGCGCACAGCTGTGATCTTAATCTCTGCTGTGCAAATGTGGATTTTATGACAGTTTGTTTAACTGCTGATAGATACATGTCAACAGAAAGGCATATGACATTGAGAATGACTGAATTTAGTTTTTACCATTGAAGCATTTAACATCTCTAAAATTTATTTTTAGTTTCAGGCAGCTGTGGAAAGATTTGTTTATTCTTGTGCTGGATACTGTGTGGCAACGTTTGTGCTTGGAATAGGAGACAGGCACAATGACAACATCATGATTACAGAAACAGGTGAGTTAACTTTTGAGTATTTCGTAGAAGTGGGGACTGTCTATGCTCTACTACATTTATCTTTCATTTTAGTAAATAACACATTTAACAAGAAATGAACAAACACAATACAGTTCTGCAAACATTGCTTACAAGTTCAGGTCCTCTTGCAACATTGAAATGTATCATGACCCCTTTTGGCCTTCATATAAGCTCTAGATATTTTTCATTAATAATTCCTATCCAAGGACAAGTTTGTTACAGAATAAGTAATGAGGAATGTAAAACTAATTTTTTTTTAGTGTCTAGACAAAAAAACTTTAAAAAGCAGACAGCTGTTCACTTGTCTGAAGTGTGGATGTGATTCTGATGGTGTTCAGTGAAACTATGTGTGTCAGAATTCAGATGTTACTGGCCTGTTTTCACTTGTGAGGAAGATAATTGCTTTATATACCTTTTTAGAAAACCCTAGAAAATAAGTGTACGTGGAATGTATTTGTTTTGCTACAGAATTCTGTGGGGTGCTTGCAGTCCCCCTGAAAGAACTGCAGGGTTTTTTTTGTATTACAAACCTTGGGAATTATTTCTGCAGCTTCACACTGCTTCATCCCTGATTTTACTTATTTGTGGAAGCCCCAGAAATGACCCCAAAATAAGCAGTAGATACGGATGAGTTTTGTTTGGTCTAAGAAATTGAATTCCAGTTTCATGATCCTCTTCCCTCATGTTTCATTTTTACATAATGCTAAGAGATGGAAAATAGTTTCAGGCTTAGTTAGAAGGCTGTATATTTAATATTAATCATATTATAGTTTAAGTTCTACTAGTTAAAGGCTAGAGAGAAGTAGTACACCGGAGGCAGAAATGAGCTAATTGAAGACTCCAGTAAAAAAGTTCACCAGATGTCCTTGAGGAAAAGAAGACAAAGAAATGCTATTATTGAAATGTTTAATATAATATAATATAATATAATACAGGTGCCTGTTGGCACAAAATGAGGGACAGGTCAGTAGAAAGGGAGATAGAGAAAGAAATATTATTCGGTTGTGGTCAGGAGCAGGTTTACCTTAGAGTCTTTAATGGAAGCCGACTTGAGCAACATAAGCCAGAAGGATGTCTGTCTGAGAGGTCTGCAGAGAGTGTCAGATTTGATAGGTTGGGAGACTTGAAAACTGGCTGAAATGCTGCAACACTTGAGGATGTTCCACCTACAGATCACTGTTAAGTATCATCTTAGTTTTTTTGATGGTTGGTTTTGGTTTTTTTTATACCTGGACCATTATTGCGAAGATAAGTTTTTAAGTAACTATGCTCTTTAATCCTTACACCTTGTCTGCCAGTGAAAGTAATAAACTAATCTGAAGAGCAGCAGCACACTCCAGTCCTGTAGGTGTAGTTATCCTTAAAAGGGGAGCTTTTCATCACTTTCCTGGGAAGTGGTACCCTGCTACAATCTCAAAGTTATCCAAAGACTGACAATGCAAACTTACTTTGGTGTTCTAGAAATTAGTAATGCAAGTCTGTGACTAAGAAGCATGTTCTAGTGAGTGATATTAGCTAAGGGACTGGAGAGCACTGAAAACATAATCCACAAGCCTTTTCCATGTTGTGATGTGCTGGGAGCTGATTGTTATGAATGTGAGGCACAAGCTTTCCTTGGTTGATTTTTGGAAAGCTATGAGCAATGTTTAGAAAATACAGCAGTTCTGCCAGGTTTTTAACATCTGCCAAGGTTAAATAAAAAGTAATTTTGCCAAAAGGACAGAATTAAATAATTAAAAAAAAAAAAAGGTCTTTTCTGTTGAATGAGAGAGTGATCATATGTACCCAAAAAAAGAGGCTTTGGAATTATTGTGAGTACAAGTAAGCATTCTTGGCAGGTTATTGTATTTGAGCATAACTGTGACTTCTTCTCTTTATCAAGGTAACCTTTTCCATATTGATTTTGGCCATATTCTTGGGAATTATAAAAGCTTCCTTGGAATTAATAAGGAGAGGGTTCCTTTTGTGCTGACTCCAGATTTTCTGTTTGTCATGGGGACTTCTGGAAAGAAGACAAGTCTCCATTTCCATAAATTTCAGGTAAAGAGTGAATATCTATTTGCAAATCAATTAAGCAATGTTTTTTACCCTCTGAAATGAACATTAGTGCCTTAGTTTTCAAAAGTCTAGGCTCCTGGGTATTACATTAATAAAATTTCTTAAATCATAATGCAATTCTGGGATATTTTAAGAGCAACTAAGAGCAAAAATTATCTGTAGGATTATGGGAACTAGAACTCAAACATCCTGAAAGCCACAATGAAGAGCTTCAGTTAGCAGCAGACCAGATAGGCAGTCTTTGCTTTGTTTCTTTCCTTGATTGAAAATACATTGTAGAGGGCTTCAGTATTTGTGGAATTCGAGGAGACTCATAGCACTAAGTAGCACCCTCTTAGTAGTACGAGCAGGTGCAAGGCATTTCTCATCTGGCTTTGCCAATGTTCCTCCCTCCTGTTTCTGCCCTCCTGTTCTGGGGACCTGACTCCTGCATCTGAGGAGAAATCTACAGTGACCTTAAACTACATTGTTCTGGTTTTGTGAAGTGGACGGGCTTAATGCTCTGAAAGTAAAGAATCGTGTTAAAAATCTATTCTTTGCAGCTTCTATTTGAAATTGAGCCCCTCTGAAACAGTCGTTTTTCAAGCTTGTGTAGGGCCCGCATGAGGAGGGTGCAAAGTGAAATTCTGTTGAGTATGTTTAATGAAATGGCTGAGAGCATGTCTGAGCAGAATTAAATGGATGTCTGGGGTGTTACTTCTGTGCTCATCTTTAAGGACTTTAAATAAGTGCCTGATTTAGAGAGCAAGTTCCCCATAATACCACAAGAAAAAGTCTCCTCCAGAGCGTAAGTCAAAGCAAAGGCCTAGCTTAGATGTTCTGGATTCCCTGTGGATGAAAACTCTATCCTGGCAAGGAGTCTGGTTTTCTAACCTGAATACCTAATTTATGTTCTTATTGTTGGCTAGTGAATATGTTCCTTTGAACATACACATGATTGTCCAGAAAGTAACAAATCAATTGTCATCCTTCATCACAGATTTCTTAAAATAACTGAAGAACCAGGTGAGATTTTTGAGTCTCTGCTTTGCACAAGGACGAGCTTTGTCACAGTGTAGGTGTCTTGAAGGGGGCTTGTAGCTCAGAAGATTGAAGAGCAGAGTGGGTTTTGCTGGGGGGGAATTTGGATACTTTATATTATAAAAATGCCTCATCTTTAGGATACTACTACTTTGGACAGTTTGAAGCTCTCAAAAGAATTATTCTTTATTCTGTATTGGACAACAGGATTTTGGTTTCTCCTCAGGTCCTCTCATTTTGCCTATGGCTTTAGTTTAGTTAGCAGCTTTCTTCTTAATCCCATGTTAAACATCTACACAGCCTTGACAAATATGTATGTGCTATTTTTGGTTCTTTTTACCTCTCTCAGAAGTGTAAACATTAGTTTTCTTGGAAGACGTTAACTCAAAACTCCATTCAGTTCCTGTCTGAGTAAGTAACTTTAACAGACAGATACAGGAATTCAGAAGATTTTAAAATCTGTAAGGACTGCCTTTGAGATGCAGTGATGACGGGTTCTTGACTGCATAATCAGACACCCGCAGTAGCAAGATGCATCATCCATAGAGAAATGTAAAACTTTCTTTGATATAACTAAAAAGTACTTTCATCTCTTCCAAGGGAAACAAAACACACACTAACTCTTGTGACAAGATTTCCCTGTTTGAAGTTGGTAATACATAAGTAGACTTTGTTTTTTAGTGGGTTTTTTTTTATTATTTTATTTTTAGTTTTCCCCTGGTGTCATGAAGGAAACATATCCCTGTGATAAGATGATGATGTTTTCTGTTGTAAATTGTGCTTTGAGCATTGCACTTTATCTTCTGCTTTGCTAGAGCTAACCTAGCATTAGAGTTCAAAAGTACAATCTTATTTTAGGACAGAATTTATTTGGAAACCAAATGAAAGATTTAAGAGCCCAGGCAATAGGAAGAAATAAACCCTACAGACACATCTTCAACATATCATCTTCCCTTCCTTAGTGTCTTCCTCACCTGTCTGGTTGGTTGACCTGGTGTTGCTGATAAGATCAGTGATGTCATGATTATTTGTGCGCTTCTTACATAAACCTTGTAAAAAATAAACGGTGCTCAAGAGGATGAGATTTGGTGGAACTTTATGTTAAAACATTTGTATATCTTAAGAATTCTTTAAAATTAAATTCATATGCATTTGTCAAAAGGTTAAATTGAATATTTAATTAGGTGAAAATTATTGCTTCAGCTTGGATTTTAATAGCAACAGCCTCCTTGGAAATATTTTTCATCTTTTTATATTACTGCATTGCAGGCCCCTTTCTAATATATGATTGATTCCTTCACTGCATTATCTTCCTTAAGATGTTATTTCTAAAAGTAAATTAGTAATAAATTTAATATAAGAAATAATCATTTCAGTTTATGTATTAGTCACTTGGCATTAAATATCCTTTTAGAAAGCACTGCATTTTTCTTCAAGCTGCGGGAATTTCATTCTTCTGAAGGTTGTGTTGTTAAGCACAAATTACTTATATATGCAAGTTAAAAAGCTAATAAAAAAAATAATCTATGGAATCCAGCATGACAGTACATAAACATAAACCTCCTACAGCAAGGCAGTGTGCCTGAAAACTAGAGCTGTCAGCTGGAAAAATTTCTCAGAACACAAAGCCTGAGAAATCTTCTCCATTAAATAAGCTGTCACCTCTGCAAAGTTAATAGACATATATATAAAATGAAGAACAGTCCCCTGGAGGTGCTTCTTTACTCAGTATTACTTGCCAGGCATGGTCTTTAAATCGGAATATACCAGTTGGAAAGGAAGACAATGAATTATTGCTGTCTCTTTTAACAGCCACAGAAAGAGATAATATGACAGGGAAATTAATTTAAAATTTTGGTGAAGCTAAGGTTTTATGCCGTAGTTATAAATATAATATCATTAAAAAGAGCCTTTAGCTTGTATACCAGAAGAGTACTTGTTGCCCCAAGGTGTGGTGATGAATGCAGTAATACCGAGTGATGGATGCAGAGGTTTGCTTCATGTTTCTGCTCAGGTGAATGGCTCTGCTCAATCTCCTCTGACATGCTCAAGGGATTAAATAGTGTTGGTTAATGAGAGTCCTGTGAAATTCCTACACCATTCCTATCAGTTCACCTTAGCAATTAACAAAAATTTCTTTTCTCTTGTAGGACGTGTGTGTGAAGGCTTATTTAGCTCTTCGACATCACACAAACCTGCTGATCATCCTGTTCTCCATGATGCTAATGACTGGAATGCCCCAGTTAACCAGCAAAGAGGATATTGAATATATCCGGGATGCACTGACAGTAGGGGAAAGTGAAGAAAATGCCAAAAAGCATTTTCTTGATCAGATAGAGGTTTGCAGAGATAAGGGCTGGACTGTGCAATTTAACTGGTTTTTACATCTTGTGCTTGGAATCAAACAAGGAGTAGAAAAGCATTCTGCTTAATATTTTATGTAAATTGACTGTGGGTGTGAATAGGAGGTTAGTGAATCTATATGTTATTTGTGAATTCTGAAAAAATCAGCAGTCAAAATTGCCTTTACTTTGCTGGCAGCTTAAATAGATCTTCTAAAAAGGCAAGGACTTTTGCTTTGCCCCTCCAGAAGATCTTCAAGATCTTCCTTCAGTTAAGATTTTTTTAATGTCTAATGACAATTCAAGTTGCTGGATTCTTTTAATTAGTTGCTTTGCTGATGTGGCCTGCATTTTTCTTGGTTTCTTTAGTAATGATTTCAGATAAATATGAAGGAGGAGCATGAGTAAGATGATAACCTGCAAATTCAAATAGAAATACACTATACATTACCGTAACTATTTATGCGGCTCAAGCCCTTCAGAAGCAGAAGAATGTGTTTAAAAACTGTGGTTATACTGAAATCCCTGCGGGCAACTCCTTTCCCAGGATGGCTTGAGCTCAAGTGTCCTTCACCCATATCCTTCTCTTTTGTCCCTGCCTCAACACTTTGTCCTTTTCATATTTTTAATATGTTGTATGACCACTAGAGGAAACTGCTTGCTGTTATTGTAGCCTCCTGACATAATCAACTGAGTTTGACTGTCCTGCCTGGTGAGCTTCATAGTTATCTGGAAGTTCCTCAGGTTTAACTCTGAAATTCTGAAGGTTTAATTTTGAAAGGTATTTTACTGTACTTTTTAATGGGGAACATCCATATTATATTACATATTATATTCTTACTGTATAAAGTTACTAAAATTTCACCTGTATAGTAAAAGCTTTGTGGAAAAAGCAAGGGTACTTCCTTATTCCTCAGAGAAAACTCCTTATCTAAGAGTAATTGACATTTTACCAAATATTTGAGATGTCCAAAGTTATTTATTCTTTGGTGATATATTTTCAGGATATACCTAGAAGGAATTAAATGTAATCTTTGAAATTGTGTATATTTTGCTATTTATTCTGTAATTCCCTGAGAGACTATACTACTGAAAACCTATTTATGAAAGAAAAATAATCCCTATCTTTAATTTCAATATTTAAACGAGGAAAAGATGGTCAGTGTTAAGTAGGATTTAAACTTCTCTACTGTAGGATGCCTGCAGATCATCTATTCTGCCTATGGTAGGAAAGGAGAAAAAAACCAAAACCATGAGTTAGTGTTTGACTTGAATTATTATGGTATACTTCCTGCTAACTGATTTTTACCAAAGAGAAGATGGCTTACAGTATTGCTTTTTTGCACTTGTACCCATGTAATTTCTTCTTTCATTGTAGTGTTACATGGGTTTCACATTACCTATAAATGATTAACTGAATTTTTAAATTCTGTTATCATTTGCTTTGATCATTTCACGGAACTATTAAGATTTTAACTACTGCTACCACTGTTACTACTGAGTGTATTCTTGAAGGATTTTTAATAAATGTACTGTAATTGGTGTCTCAGTTATGAGATACAGACAGTCTATTCTTGAAATGTAGATGTTTAATTGGTTACTGTGCACAGCTATTTTTGATGTATATGCTAGGCTCTAGTTAAGGAAATCTAAAAGGTTAAAATGTAGAATATTTTGTTGTTCTGTTACATTATTATTCTGTGCAAGATAGGCTTAAAGATCATACTAAAAGATCAAGTAAATGGTGAATGTTGTCTGTAAAACTATATTTTTAGATTTGTATTTTATAGACCTGAAATAAATTGACATGTTCTATTCAGTTGATTGTCATTCATGAATAAGTAGCTTAGCCCAAAATACATGTAATTTTTATCCAGTTACTTAAAGACTATATAATCTCAGTAACAAAATCATATTCAAAGTCCCACTCAGAATAATTGTTTTAATTCCATATTAATAACTCCGTACGATTTCAGATGTCTTAAATTTTAATAGTATTTTATATTAGAATTTCAATTATTATAATTGTAAATTGTGAATATAATATTTCCACTTTCTAGGAGCACTTTTTAGTTCCTGCCGACTAATAGAAAGAAAAATGAGAAGATTTTTCAAAGTTCCTAGTTTTAAAAAGTAAGTAAATCTACTTACTGCTAAATGTAACTCCAGCATGGGAAAATAAATTCTAATCACAACTTGAAGAGAAACAACACTCTGGAAGCAGCCTCCATTCTCAGAAAAGATCTACAAAAGATCTGTACCCAGAGGAAAGCAGTTTAGTCCTGCACTAAACTTACAGTGATGATTTATATTGGCAGTTTACAATGTGCTAGATTGAATTGTATACAGAGGTTGTTGTGGACACCTGAAACACCTGTGTGCTCAGCTAATAAGCAGACTTTTTCATGGCTTTCCTTGCCCTTGAAGCCTACGGTTGGGCTGCCTGGGCAGTGCTAAGCTGCCTTCTGCTTTCCTTTGAACACCTCCTCTGCACTGGGCATTGGGTGTTTGCCAGCTGGACTTCTGGGAGGTCAAAAGTAGCTGCCAAATCTCCTTTTTACCTACAGAACAAGCTATTAGGCATCTTACCAGCACTTTTATAAATAGCTGTGCATTCATACAGCTGATTATCTGTTGGCTTTCATGTGCGTCTGGAAACCTCCACCCACAACTGACTGTTTTCTGGCAAGCCCAGACTCAAGGCAAAACAAGGAAGAGATGTGCTTTGAGGCACTCCAGCTTCAAAGTGGCATGTGAAGGGGTGGGCATGAGTAGATGTCAGCCCATCCCAGGGCAGAATACAGCTGTTGCTTTCTGCAATGGTTACATACCCAAGGCCTTGAAAGCTGGAGCAGAGCTGCCACTGCCAGAGCAGGAACTTGAACCACCATTTATTTCCTGAGTTTGGGCCTAATATCTTCCAGTATGTAAAGGCACCAGCTTTCATAACAGCTAGTTTATAAGGGCTATAAAACAGGAAATGTAATTTAGTCACTAATCACATTTTTGACAGGCTCTAAGAGACAAAATTACTAAATTTTCTGATTAGGTTTCAGTTATTATCCTTGCCTCCTGTTAGCCTTAAGATGATTTTTAAAAAAATTATTTATAATGGCTACTTTATGATGTATTATATTTTCTTGGTAGTCTAAATTCACATTACTGCTGCACATAACAGTGGAAATTTGAATCTGTTCTTAGAGTCAGAGCCTCAGGCTTGGATGTGATGACATATGCCTTGCTCCAGCAAGATCATGGAGAAGTTGGTTAGCAATAGGTGTGTCCCCAAGGCTCCAGTATAACCATGTATCAGGACAGGAAGAGACGTGAAAGGCAGCTAAGGTGTCCAGCATGATTGTATTTAGAACTTCACTGAATACACTGGTTGCACTTGTTCTCTAACAGGTATGTATGTAATCTATCATTAGCAGAATATTTAGAGTTATTTAACACAAATTTAGCAGTTTCCTCTAAGATGTGACCAGTACAGAAATACAGATACAAACAATTTGACTTGAGAAAAATGTCAGGGGAAATTATATGTCTGTTAGGGTTTTTTCATTACAAACCTTTTTACTGTCTACTAGCAGCATTCTGCAAATCTTCATGAGTAGTCCCAATGATTATGTAGATTACAAACTCTGTGCTGATGTGTTTCTAACACAGTTTGTGTGAATTAGTCTTGAAAGTAAGAAAGCATTAAAAGAAAAATCTGGGATACCAAACAACCTGCAAGGTCTGGTGGACCCTTTGAGTATCCCAGCAACACTGGAGTATCTGAAGAACACTGATGTGCTTTCATGAGTATTCTAATTGCAGCTTGCACCATATATGTTGCAAACAGCACTACAGAGATCACCTGTTCTCCTGGACAGAATTCTGCCAGGAGAGGTTCCTGCCATTCTCGCCCCACTTCACTTTTAGGAAGCAGAATTGTCCAGAAAAAAAGTACTAATACATTTTTAAACTTTGTTACATGTTTACAGAAAATAAGGTTCATGCTGGAGAAGAGACAGCAGTTTGTAGTTAAACCGCTATTAATAAGGACTAATCAAAGATATAAATGACATGGTTATAACCTTCTAAGGTTCCTACATCATCATTTCTCCTACTGGAGAAAAGAAGCATTGGTGAGCTGTTCTAGTATGATAGAGGGAGATGGTCAGAAGGACATGTTTTCTCCTGGATTTTTGAGCATTGTGGGTCTCCCAAATTCAGTAAGAAAGAGGCTGGTGTCTTGCCTTTTGATAATGAGCAAGTGGGCACTTGACAGGAAAAACTCTTTCCTTCCTACCGCTGTTGTTTCACATGGTGCATAGCAGCATTTAACAAGGCAAAAGCCCTCCACAGGCTAGGGAAGGCAAGTAGGCAGTGTCTAGAAAAAAATGTACCATTTCTCAGGTGATCTCGTGGGGATGCAAAAGAAGAAGCTGTCACTTTGGAAACAGCAGCAGCACAGTGCCAGAAACACATGCCAGTTAATTTTAGCTAACAAAAGAGACCTGCGTATGGCAGAAGTGCTATATCTGGCTAAGTATGAGCACATCCCACGCTTCAGAGCAATCTCTTTAGGAGTGACAGTTTGCAAGTGCTGGTCGTGCTCTCAAAGCTGTAGTGTTTATGGTCAGAGTTTGCCACCAATTCATTTACTAAGTGCATGAAAAGAAGTGGAAAATAGTAATCTGTTGATAGCAGCATTTCTTGAGAAAATAAACATTGAGTAGATACTCAAAGGAAGGTCAAATCTAATGTAGTGAAGAATAACCTGTCAAGGTCCCTGAAAGGGGAAAGCAAAAGAAATGTTAATGGTCCATAGTACAAAACAGTTTTAAAACTACAGCTCAGAGTTTGTGCCAGATCCTCCTTTGCCTTTGAATATATCTTCCTTTATCGAGACTAATAATGCTGCAAAAGGCTACAAGGGCTATGACTGTAAAACTCACAACATCTGCTGCCACAATGTAGTTCCATAATGAAGAGATCATTAACAATTCAAGATACAGCCAGAGCTAAACTTTGCTCAATATATTTACCATTAAATTACCTGAGATGGAAAAATAAATGCAGAGAAACAGTCTTGTGCTTCTTCCCCATATCAACCAGCAAGTGTCTGGGGTTAGTATTAAACTCATCACATGGGGAAGTTATTTCCCATCATAATGGAAATGTTTTTTTTTCTCTGAAGCATTTGGAGCTGACCCCTGTCAGGGACAGGACATTGGCCTGAGCAGACTCTGGTTCTGATGCAGGATGGCATCTCTTCTACTCAGCTGTCAAATGTCTCAGAACAAAAGAATCTTCGTGAACTAAACAGGTCTCCTCAGGAATTGCTCTCCCTCCAGCCAAAGTTAAGACTTCATTTTCATAAAGTTCATGACAGCATCTCTCTTTTACAAACCTGCTCTTTCCCACAGAATATGATGCATTTTCCAAACCTTGTAAAACAATAATTTTGCCTGCCTGGAGAGAAAAATACCCAGAGCTCTCAGTAATTTTAAAGCAGTCTGAAACTGAAACACTCTAGGCCGGGACCCTCTGATTTAAGGTGATGCCTCATGCAAAGACAGGCAATTATTCTTCATGCCACCACAGACTGTGCACTCTAGGGATCTGCTAAATAGCTAAACGTTCATTTTTCAGTGGACCATCTTTGGGACCCTGTCATTGCAGCAGCACACCAAAGTAACGAAAAAAAAAAAAAAGTGGCTTCTAACAAGACCAGAGCCTTGAAGGTCCTGTGGAGATTGATATCACCTTCATGGGGATTAGGTGGCTATTGGGTGCAGTTGCACCTTTCCCAAGTCAGTGGAGACCCAGTGGCACAGCTCTGGCAAAAATGGGTGTACAAGTCAGGGTTTAAGACCCAGGATGAGCTGTGTGTTTTGGGCTTTGAGGCAAGGGTAAGCATGTTGCACTCAGGGACAGACCAAAAGCCATTTGAGGGCAGATTCTTTTCCCATTACCCAGCTTTTCTGAAAAAAGAAAGGTAGACCCTCGACCCTCCATCTGAGGAGGGAATGGCACCACTCGCCCCCCTCAAGGGCTCTGAGTGCACAGCAAACACCACCAGCAGGGTTTAGACCTCAACAGATAAGGTACGTTGCTGAAATGAGCCTTTCACAGACTTCACGTAACTGCTGTGCACAACTAATTCATTAACTCTCTGAGTCAAGTGTCCCTCTCAAGGATTTGAGGACTGCATCTCTTGGGAGACTTTTTCCTAAAGTCTAATTTATTCCCACTATTCTTCTTCTCTTATTCTCCCCCTCTTTTCTTCTGTAAATGCTAACATGAGCTCTTCAGAGATTAGTGTGTGTGCTTATAAATCTATTTATCCTTAGATTAAAGCTAGTTCGGTTTACCCTGTCTTCTGGAGTTCTGTATCCCAGTAAGCCATCTAAACAGAGACAACAATGTAGAACATTAGGATTTAAACAAAAGAGCAAGAGAACTGTTTTCACAATGTTATTAGCACCAGAAGAAAGGAACCAACTGTCTTCAAGAGGGCTGAAGCACAAGACCCTCACCCCAAATTGGAGATTAAAACCCTAACTCATCAAGTAAATGTGTTGCCTTTTTAAACTCCTTTCTCTTCCTCTTTCCCCATCTGTACACACAGTTGACTTACTCTGAAAAGCCAATTATGGATGTGCACAGAAATACACATCTCTTCATGGCTGCTCCAGTGGTGTCCCCTCTAACCCTCCATTGCACCTCCAAGAAGCCCATCACCACTGATTCCCTGCTCTTTCAAGTACTGTTGAACTGCTTTCCCACAGGGCCCCATATTCCTTTTCTATACCAGGCCTACAAAGTGCATCCAGGAAAAGAACAATGAACACCCCAAAAAAAGTAAAGTGTTCTTCATCTACCTCAAGTTTCCCAATAAAGATTTAAATGAGCTGCAGAGATCTGTATGCAAAGGAATATTTTTATGACATCAACCACCCACAGATATTCTGGGAAAAACTCAGTCTATGCAGAGTTGTCTTTAGTTAATGCAAAACTTATCCTCACAGTCCTTAAGTACTGATGTTATCAGGACTATTCAATGAGAATAAATACAGTTTTTAAAATATCAACTTAAACTTACCTTTTTTTTTTTCCTTATTGGTAGGTGAAGCCATAATGTGTATGATAATTCCTTGGTGCTGCTTAGGATATTTGCCCCTATTCCTCAGTTCTATTTGCTTGCTGTTGCTTGGAACTCAAAATCTAAGACCAGAATAGACAGTCCACTTCTTATAGCCAGGAAAAGCACAGCTGAATGTTAGGAAAGGAACCAACTCTCAAAAATGCAGGTAACTAGAGACGCTGTCAACACCTACACTGGCAGAATCTTGCTAAAAATTCTCCTATCTGTGAATCTCTTTAGAAAAGGGATTTAACAGCAAAATAAATTAGGAAACGCTATGCATATAACCTTCAAGCTGCTCCATGATGCAAAGCACTGTAAGACCAAGCTTTCCCAAGCTTAATGCTCTGTAGTCACTCCCCTGAATGCTGTTGTCAATATTTATTCCTCTGATCACTATTATCAATGGGGTCAAGGTGGTAAAGGAACTTTATAATGAATACACATTTGACTGGAAAAGTGGAGAAATCTTAATGCAGTTAGTACAGTAGTAACAGAAATACATCCCTTCTCCAGGATGACTAAGACACAAAACCAGCAATTATGTGGATCCATCACAGTCTTGCTAACCCAGATGGTATCATGTCTGCATCCTATCCAAAACTCTGGTCACTAGTGGCATCAGCAACTGGAACTGCTGAGAAGCAAGTTAGATACTTTCAGTACTCATTGTAAAGCAATGCTTCAGAGAGTACCCTTTAGTATCATCTTCACAAGAGTTAGGCCAATAAAAAAGATACATGGAAGAGTCTTCATCATAATTGCAATATCCTAATCTGCAAAGCACTGAAGGTAAAGCACAAGAAATATCTATTAGTGTTATTTACAAGATCAAGAGAATATAACCTGAATCACAGGAAAGCAATTAAAATCACCATTTTGTCAAAAAGATGTTGAAACCAAAGTACATATGGGAATCTGCCAGGATTTGTTTAAATACAGCAGATATCACATAGTTCACAGCAAGACCTCCCAAAAACTTCAACAGTACCACAACATTTGAAACACAATTTAAACAGCACTAGAAGCAGACAATGTGCTGGCACCGGTGAGACATCACTGTTACAGGGAGAAGCTACATGAGTGCAGACAAGGACACAAACATCCATATTGCAACGTTTGTGTTCAAACAGGGAAAGGAAGTATTTGTAGATGTCAGAAATTTTAGAAGTCCACAAAGGGTATGACTTAAAAAACATAAAAGCATGGCATGAAAACATATAGAAGTCCCTAGGAAAAAATACCATGCTAGAAGGCTGAAAAAAACCCCACCATGTGGAGGCACACAAACAGGTAATGTCCCCAAACTACTCAGTGTCTACTAGAAATTAAGATAAACTGAGATCAATGAGGCAATTAATCTTTTAGGACAAGCAGTACTTTAGGAGAATTTAGGAAATCTGGTTAACTTGCAATGGCAAAGTATTCTTGGCTACCAAAGACTTCTGAAAGGCAGAAACAAAGTTAACTCCAGAGTATGGACTGTGGAAACAGAATACCCAGTCATTGTAACTGAAATACCTCAGTGGCTCTGAAGGAGATACCCAGGACACACCTCAGAATGGTACACACAGGGAAATATGGGCTGTGTACTTCCCCAGCAAGAATAATCAAAACCAGAGATGGTTTCCTCTGTTCAAAACACCAGAAACGGAACTCAAGGAGCTTGACAGCAATGCCTGATGCACCCAACAGAACACAGCAGGAGTTGGCACGTGCTCGCTCTTAACTTGGAGGAAGCCATTACCTGCTGATAGATGATTCCTATGGTAATTTTTCAAACTCAGTGAAACAACATGTAAGCTGAAAATACAGGAAGTTGGGCTGTGACAGAGCCCTACGAAGCTCCCAGGTTGTGAGGGGGGAGGTGTACAATGCAAGAAACTTAAAGACTTTTTCACATCTGTGTATCCTATTTGACTAAATTTTTGACTAAAGCTACAAATTGCTGGGAGCATGATGGTTCTTCTTAACTTGCCATGTACGGTTTCCTAAACCCTATGGTTTATAAAGCCTTCTACCGAGCTAAAGCAAATCTCTGGCATGGAACAGGTGAGTGTAGGTAGCCAAATTTTAGTTCCAAGCCCAGTGGAAGAATCAAGAATCCAGTCCCTGTGCATTGGCTATATTGGCATCACTCAAGTCCTGGCTGCCTGATCAAGAAACTAACCTGCAAAATGCTCTTCTAGCACTTTTACCAACACCTAAATGTTATCACATAGTAACTTGCTGAACTGAGTAACTGCAAGAAAGAAAAGTAAGGTGCTATCTGCCACTAGTCTCCAAATTTTGCAGCAGGATGCAGTCTAGGAATTCATCTGTGCTCAGTGGCTTTCTTGATTAAAAAGGCCCTTGAAGAAGGGACAGCTGGCAGTGGAGATGCTATAGGACAAGTTCTTGCTAGAGTCTGCTTTCAGTTAAAACGACATCAAGGTGCTGAAAGCTGAGAGCTGGGCTCAAAACTCTTGGCTGCAGCTTAACTTCTTCACTGTTTTCCCCAAATAAAAGCATCTTTTCCTTAATGCTCACCAAGAAGTCTATAAGGAAAACAGAACTGTTCCTGTAAGAGTGTGTATTAGCTTATTCTTGAGTGCCTACCTTCCAACAACTGGTTTGTGGTTTCCACTATTCTTAATGCTGCTTTTTTCACAGAAAAAGGGCTCTGTTTGAAGATGCAAGCAAATAGCTTCCTGGCAGATAAGTTGACTAGACATGATTTATGCCTTGGACAATGTTCATAACCCATGAGTCACCATGTGGCCGTGTTTGCTAGATAAGGGATCTGCAGTGAATTAATTCAATAATAGTCAACAACAAATATCTGAAGGATTTAACAGATCTGTACAGGATGGATATTTCAGACGTGCACAACCTGCTCTTCATATTATTCTGGCCCAATGGACAGAAAGCTGAGAAAGATACAAAAATAGTCAAACAGCTACTAATCAAAGCAAATTAAGGTTGTCAAGATCTTCCTTCAATTTACTAAATTACTGAAAATAAACAAAATCTGTGAGTTTTTTCTAATGCCAAAAGTTATTAATCAATATTTGTTCACTGGAAGACAAGCTAGAAATTGTACCATGCTAAAAAAAGTGTCAAATCACTTAAAAATTCAACAAGAAATGTCAGTATTGTGACAAGAAGCCTAAGAAGATCTGTCCTCACAGTAATTAAATTAGCAGAGGACATCATTTTTAATGCACACTGAAGGGACAAGGAAACTCCGTGCTCTCAGTTGTGCAATATGCTGCCAGCCATACTCAAACAGCAAATGAAGAAGAAATGCAGTATTAGCAAGTCCTGGGAAACTCCTGCTTACCATCTAAAAGAGAAAGCTGCAATATAGCCATCACAAGCACAGATGATTTTTCATGTTTTGGCTATACCTACAAGAACAAAAACCAGCACTTGCTTCACGTGGTAGGGAAGATTTAAACACACAAGCAAAAAATTAGGCTACGTTTTGACAATGTTAATACCCCCTGAAAGGTAGAAAGTAGAAAGGTAGAAAGAACACTCCAAAATTCCTTTGCTTATGAGAAAGTGTGGCACATAGAAGAATGTGACACCACCAAATAGACATACGGATTTTTTAAGCAGGGAAGAGGAAATTAGAGTCCTCCTTAACCTTTTTCTCTGTGCCTTTAGCAGGGCTGTTATAAGCAGAGTGTGTATTTGAGAAGTTTTTTAACAAAAATCCTGTTTAGTTTAGCTCATACCATATGGTTCTCCATTCTTTCACATAGCCTAGATAAAGGCAATAGAAACATGTTTACATTGGGATATTTGTCTTTTTTTTTTCATCAGGAGGTAACTTCCTTCACACTCTGGCTAGCTGCTATATATGCAAAGCTTATGTATGGAGTAAATTTCCATTTGAAAATGTTAACAAATACAAACAGTGGATAACCAAGACCATTATTCCTAAAGGCATGGCCTTCTGGGAGAAGGAGCCTCAGATACTCTTGCTGAACAGCGGATGTCCTTGTGGTCAATTTGGAGTGGAAATAAGATAAATAAGATAACCATTGCTCTGTTACCTTGCGAGGTTCCTGATTTTCCTGTTTTGCAAATGAAAAGAACAGAGGAGGCGAAATTCCCACAGTGGGTGTCAGGGCTCATATTGCCTTTTATCTCAGGAGCTTTTTGAATTGTACACAGGCCATGTGCCCATTGAAGATGATGACAGGCAAAGAGGGTTTGGATGAGAACAGTTGCTGCTGCTCTCTGGATCTCTGCTGTCAGCACAAGTGGGAGCAGTGCTTTAGGTAGCCAGGACAGTGCCATGTCACCAGGGTAGCCGGAGAGGCGGCAGCTGCAGCCAGGGTTCAACAGAACAAGGAGAGCAGAGTTTTGGGTACCAAGCTGTGTATCAAAATAGCCAGCTTTGTAGAAATCCCACCAATGTCAAATCACAATAAATAAGCTCTAGTTCAAGCTGAAACACCACGAGTGTGGGTTTGAGAGCAGGATGTACTGTACCTAGAGAAAGTAGGAGCAAGAAGATTCAGAGCTGGAAATGGAAAGCCCACTTCAATCATGTCTTCTTCAGATCTTGGAAAACAGTCTCAGTAAATCTCTAGTCGCATCATCATGACAATTTTCCCAGCTTGTTGGCTAAACAGTACCAGTAGTAAATATAGGCCTCTTTGCCATGCCAGGGGGAGCTTGCCAAACATGAAGGAGAGCAATTTGTCCTTCCTGAGAAGACACATGCCACCATCAGGCATATGGTACCGAGCCAGAAACAATTCTCCCCACAATGGCAAACAGCCCACTACCGGCCTGTTGTACTGATGTATTCCCACACTGCCATGTTATCATACTTGTAACATGGAGGATAATTAGGACATTTTGGGGCAACATTTTTTTTTCCCCAGGTAAGAGTCACTCTGGTAAGAGAACTCACTGAATTGCAAAGTTAAAAAATGATCATTTAAAAACCATTGGAAGTAATCTGGTGAATCTTTACACCATATTTTAAGGTCCTAAGCCCACAAATGAGACTGCTCCACCTCCAGCTACTTTTAAGATTTAAACTGGTATGTACTAAGCCCTGTGACAAATGTCATCACAGCTGTCAGAGTGGGTCACAGAGAAATGAGCTGTATTTGAGAGGGAATTGGCTTATCCTTTAAAGAGCAACCCTGCAAATAAACAATAAAATGTGATATAACTATTTAATGTAATATATGGGTTTACTTTGCTCACAAAATGAGCTATTCCTGGAGATAAATACCCCAACTCCTTTGTTAATCTCTTCTGATGGATTATATCCTTATAAACTGCAACAGAGAGGCACAGTTTTTAGTAACTCCGTCATCAGCAAGGTCCACAAACAGATTCTAACACAAAAACATGACATTTCCATTTTTTCAGGACCCCTGATCTTTCCAAGTAAACCAACTAGCTGCAGTTTGGAAACAGATTATTTATGAAAATACTTCTAAGAAATAAAATATTAGGCTTTTTATCCAGTAGTGAAAGCTGATCAGGCACAAAGGTCCATAGGCACATGTCTACTTACAAGATTATGACCTAGAACAACAGAAGGTAACTTCTCTATTACTAGAAACACAACAAAAATGTTCAGAAGTGAGGAAGGAAATCATCAACTAGAAGTAGGTCAATACATACATGAGGGAAAGACCATATTATAGAGTTTCCCGTGTAAGGAGTTATGCTAGTTATGTTCAAAGACACATTTTTTCCAGTTGAAAGCATTGAAGAAAATGAGAATCAAGTGCACTGGAACATTAGAAACGTTTTTTTTCTTTTTGTCCATTATCTTCTCCATGAAGGAACTACAATGATGTGCTAAGCAAAGAAAGAGTTTTTCACTTGAGATTTTTTCTTTTTCATTTCCAACCTATAGCTAGGGAGTATCTGTCATAAATAACAGATAAGCAGCAAGTTAGGAAGTTACTTAATTATTTATGGGATCATCATCTTTCAGAGCGAAAATCTAAAATGTCACAAAAGAAGCAAAGGGCAAAGGGACCAGGAATTCAAGTTTAGATACCATTTTTCAGAATAAGAACTACTAGTTGCACTTACATCAGCTATGATGTTTTGAAGGATTCAGAATTATGGTCCTTATTCTGTCATGAATGCCTTTTGCTACAAATGGCTTTGAAACTGGCCAGAGTTTGCATGCAGGGTCTGATCACACCAACTGGACTGTCACTGAATCCTGGAAGTGAGGTGCTTCATCTTCTAGCAAAGTGAAGTTGAAGATCAGCGTAAAGATGCTCAGAACCAGAGAAGGTGATGTTTCAGGTAGAAAAGGGCCAGAGAAGATCTATGAATTTGGGAGATTTTTTTTCCCTCTTCACTTGGAGTAGTGAAAGAAAGGATAGAGAGCTGTGCCCTATTCCAGTATTCTTTAATCATTGTTGAGCTGTGAGTAATGTTCCCTTTTAAAACCTCCTTGATGCGTACTCTGGTTCTTAGCTGAGTGCTCTTTGTCTGGAAAAAAGCTATTAGGCACTCACCCTTATCTCAAGAGTCAGACAATCAGTATTGTGGTGTCCTGATGTGTTCATTCTCTTTAGATTTCATATGTACAAGCTGTATTTCTTGGCATAAAAGTGGCTTTTCTGTCCTACTGTGTCAGGAAATAAAGATATCTCTGCCATATAATACTTTTTTTTCAAGGATGTCACTTCACTGTGCCAAGAAAACTCTTTTTAAGGCCACAATACGAAGCAATTCCAAAAATGCACTGATTTTTATTTATGTTAATACATACTTTTCAAGCTTTCTGTCTAGCTCAAGGCATTGTTAATATTGACATAAATACAAACTTGGCTTCCAAACAGGCCTGCAACCACTGTAGCTCATCTATATTAAATATAAAAAACTCTTAAAAAAAACCTAATTGTTAAGACATCACTGCAGTCTAAACACTTTGGAGAAGGTCCTCGTCTGTTTTCAAAACAAGTTTCCAGTCGGTTTCATCTGTGGTCACTACTTTAAAAATCACAGACTCGTACACTCCTGCTTGTCCTGTTTCACCACAGAGTGAATAATCTTTTCCATGTTTGAGTTATTACCATTTTAGTAGAGAAGCTCAGCTTCATTTTGTAATTTCTGCTGGGTGAGTAATTCCTCCTCACCCAAGTAGTCCCATTGAGTTTCCTTGTGAGCAAGAACTTGCAAGATCAAGAACTTTCACCCTCAGCACTGCCCCTTTTTAGAGTGTAACTATTTTTATTTTCCAGGCATAGAAATGTTGACATCTAAACTGAGGAATGCCAATGGTTGAGACACAAGAGACACAAAAAGAAAATAAAAGCCATCCATTAAATTATGTTGATTTTTTTCAAGACATCAGACTTTTAAGCAAGGACTTGTTTACACGATGGAGTAATTTAAAAATATCGACATGTTTTACAAGTTAAAATCTTAAATGCTGAACATGCTTAAAATTAAATAATGTTTGATGCTTTACTAAGTACTAGATATTTTAAAACGATGGATATTTTAGTAGTAAATATTTCAAAATAAATTCTAGCACTTATAGATCTAGCAAAAACATGCACTCAGGAGAAGGAGGGGATATGATTTTGAGAAGCATGCAGTTCCACACAGACTATTCAAAGCTGTGCAACCTGCACAGACCCATTTGAGCTCAGAGGTCCTAGGACACCTTAGCCAATTGCTCATTACAATCTATACAAAGCCTGTAAAGAAATGCTTGTTATACTCTTAGAATGAAGTTTAATAGACGCCATCCTTTGAGATGTTCAGAGCCCAAAACTTAGAAATATCTGATGGGCCAGAGATGTTACCAGGGACAAGCCTACAGCCCTTGCAGCTCTTGATTATCCTGATTTTTTTCCTTCTGTTTCCTTTCCTTCTGTCTTTGTTTTGTGAGGAAGGAAGCATTCTGCAATGCATGCCTAATTTAGATTTCTCTTGGTCAATTGACTTGGTAGACCATCTTTGAAAACAGATATTTTGAAGGCTGCCTGGAAGGACAGCAGTGTGCCTTTCATTGGTGGGAGTTAATGGCTTTTCAGAGAAAGATTCTTTTTGTGCAACATATTCAGATGAAGGACCTGGCCTGGGAGAGTCCTCTAGACATTTCCAGTTTGAGGGGTTCCACTTTCATGCTACATTATGAAGAACTGGCTGCCCATAGGTACCAGATTTGAAAATAATTCTCCCCTTTCTTTCATGAGTTATATCATTTTGGAAGGCTACAAGATTGTCAGACCTTGATAGGGCTGCATTTTGCCTGGTGCTTGGTGAGAATTAAAAGGCCTAGACAATGGTATCTTTTGAGGAGACTTGCTAAGGAAAAAGTCAGTATCACTTCCAACCTTGCAGTTTTGCTTTCTGAGTCATTGCCACAGCAATGGACCTCAGTTCTAAGACACAGTTTTGAGTTTCTCAGACATAAGAACCTTCTCACCTTCCTGCATCTCAAGTAGCTCATGTGCTTTGTCAGCTGCTACCAAAACCCACATACTTCTAGTCTGCCTACCTATGGAATAAGGAAGCTGTGCTATCACCTAGATGGCAGAAGGATGATGGAGAAATCCACAGGACAAGGGGAGTCTAGCCCTAGATCCTGGCTATATGTGTTATGGGGGGAAAGGTATAACTCCTTCTGTGAGCATTCAGGCCAAACCTCCAGGAACAAGCTCACATTTGAACTTCCAACTATAAATCAAGGCAGGCAAAAAAAGTAGAAAGGGCTACTGAGATAAATATCAGACCTCAAGACCACATTTCTTCCCCTGCCTATTTGTTTGAAAAGTAGGGCATTTATTTATGCAGGATGTCATGGTGCAGATTCTGTGGTGCACATACTGCAGATGACTTGGGGTTGAGGGAAGTTATTTGGGGCTGGACTGGATGACCTCTAGAGCTCCCTTCCAACCCAGACATTTCTATGTTTCTGTGAAGTATTAAAATGGCTTTTAGACAGCACAATGCAAGGGAGTTCGGACGAGGTCTCCAGTGGTACCCTATATATATGCAGACTGGGCCTATCTAGGGCACTTTGTAAAGGGCTGTGCTGGAACTGCAAATGTGTGTGAATGCAAGAGAAATGGACTAGGCCTTATGGTAATGATATAACAGGATGGTCTGTATGGATGTAAGGACATTGTCAGGTTTATCTTAACACAAAAATAAACCTTTAAAGTAAATGATCCAGGTGGGTCTTGAAAGTCTCTAGAGTTGATTCTACAACCTCTTTGGGCAGCCTGTTCCAGTCTCTGTCACTCTCACAGTGAAGAAGTTTTTCCTCAAGC
>VWZY01004638.1:216119-291680 GCA_013399075.1 Chloroceryle aenea
TGAGCGGCCTTACGTCTGTGCGAGGGGTAGCTCCCGGCCTGCGGGGGGGGATGGACGTGGGCCGCGCACAGGCCCCGGCTCCAGCCCTGGTGGTCGTGGGTCTTGCGGTGGGACTGCGGGGCCGGTAGCGTCAGGGAGCCGGGTGCGTGAGGAGCACCTTGGCCTCGGCAGCTGGTGTGTGAATGGGAAGAGGCGGATGCACCGTGGGCAGCTCCCGGGCTCGCGTCAACGCCGAACAACGGAGCCCGCAGGAGGTTCCCCGTCTCCCGCTGCAAACTTTCACCTCCGGGCTTTTCCCTTTTGTTCGGCAGCACTGGGTGGGTGCGGGCACACAAGTATCGCCAGAGTCTGCAACGGTGTTGCTTACGTGCCTGTGATATTCTTAACACAGAATCTGCGTATTTCCTTTTTATAAAAGCACAAATCTACCTTTGTAATTAGCCCAGTGATAGGTCTAACTTAAGAAACGCCTCTCATGGGCATGTTACTGTATATATGCACTTGATTAAGCATTTTACATAGGTGGACTTAATATGTGTTTCAAAACGTAGAGCACAATTTAAAACTTAATTTCTTCTTGAAAGCCAGGCTGAAATTTTCTGCGTGGTTGAAAGGCCTATGGAGGAAATGTAGCTGTAAAGACAGCAAAGAACATAGGTGGTATCTTTGTGTTTGAGTGTAACACCTACTTGCACTCAGCTAATGATACCTTATCTTTGTGTGGCTGGCAGGCTTTATTTAGAGACAATGTCAATCCATCAGCTGGTCTGATTTGTGGCACAACTAGTAGCTGTCTCTGAAGGCTGTGTAGCGCTTCATCTTTGTGTCATGAGCAGGCTAACCAAAGCATCAGTCAGTACGGTTAGACACTGAGAGGTCAGTCACTAAGGTTAGGTAGAGATGAGAAAGCGTCCAAGCATTTTTTTTCTTTCTTTTTTTTTTTCTTTTATTTTTCTTTTTTTTTTTTGGGAACAGCTTCAATTTAAAATGTATCTCATCAGCTCATCCCTCCAGGTCATGCTAGAGTACAAAAGCCAGCTGTTTGCTACATGAGTATCACTGCTGTTTTTAAAATAACCTCTCATGTTCATTTTATCAGGAAAATAATGTAGATCTTTAAGAACAGGGTAAGTTTTCTAAATGCTTTATGTTACAGTGTAAGACAGCTGCCATTCTTTCCATCTGTTCTTTGCAGCTATACCACGTGTATTTACTGAGAAATTGAATGTCAGGTTCTGCAGATTTGTGTGGTAATTTTGAACTCTAATGCTGATTAGTAAAAATCTGGGAATTGGTGTCTTTGAAAACTGAAATGGTGATGCTGTGGAAGAATAATACTATCTTAATTCACTAGCATTAGCTGTGGTTTTCAAACATGAATTATTATAACACTAAACAGTCATTTGTGAATGGAGAGCTAGAATGTTGTGTGGAAGAAGGTGCATAAATATAGCTTGGTTTCTTAGCATGTATGTGCTACGTATGTAAAACTTCACAGGGTGTTTCTAAGCTTTGCTAATGAATACCTGTAGTCAAGATTCTCTCTACTCTTTGTTGTGATCGTGAAGAAGGGAAGACATTGTTGTCAATATTCTGATTGAAGGACGCACTAGGATGACTTAGTTTAACTAATTGATATCACATTTTTAAGTCTGTATGTATTTTGAAAATTTAATTATGGATTGGAATATCTGTCAGTTGAAGTAATTAATAATTAAAAGTAACAAAACTGGAAATATTTGTGGAACTGTGCAGAAGGCAATAAGTAAGTTATAGTAAATGATTACTAATGGAGTGTTTATGTATGTGTGCATTGTGCAGGAGTGTGTATTTAAAATTCAAATTTTATGTCTGCCCTGAATATGTATTCTTTTAAGGTAACATAACAATGCATCCACTCAGCCTTTTGTTAATAACTGAAGGCATAAAGGCTGTATTCAAGCCATTGTTTAATGGGCTTAAATACCAATTTAAAAGCATATTTCTTTTATGCTATTGCTTTCTGTTTCTACAAGTAGCAATTCTTGAACTTATGTTGGGGGAATTTTATTTATTTTTTTTCTGTTGCCTGTATGAATAATCAAACTGCTTCTGTATAGTCAATTTGTTCTGTTTGTATACTGCTTTCATACAGGAGAGGAAAACAAATTTAAAATGTTTATAAGCAAACATTTAAGATTATAAAAAATCTGGGAAGGAGCTCAGACCTAGTGATTGTATCTGTTCTTGTTAAAGAGGTACACTTGCAATGACAAGCTGACGGTTATCCTTAATTCAAACAAGATGTTGTTGAGAGCTCCTTTTAAATGCTGTTGTCTCCAACCTTTTTTGTTTGGTTGGTTTTTCTCAGTACAGGTTTCTAAATACCTACAAGCACTGCAGTTGAACTCTTTGTCAGTATTAATTTTGTCCTTGAAATGCATTTTGGAAGGTACATCAGCATTATCCTCTTTCAGAAATGATGAGCTGAGACATAAGCTGTGTTTAAAAGGGAAAAAAAAAAAAAGAGAGAAAAAGAAAAAAAAAACAACCCTATACTAATGATTAAGAGTCATATGTGAACCATGAATTAAACTCTGTTCAGGTCCTCCACTGTCTCTGTTGCAGAAAGCAAATAAAGGTAGAAGCAGTTACCTTGTCTGGAGGGATGACTGTTGTATTGGTGTCGTAGCTCTGAATTGGCACCTGGAGTTAAGGTGACCCCTAGAATGGCATTCTTTAGGTTCAGAGCATTTAGATTATCCCTTTCCTAACACACTGTGTAATTCGGGAGTGATTTTTAGGTCTTTTAGTTGGTGTGTGTTTGTTTGTTTTTTAGATATATATTAAGTTGCCCTACACAGTTCTATTAGTGTTAATCAGTGACCACAGCTAATTCCTACTAATACTAACAGCAATTACTAAATTGAATAGGACATATACATAAAAATGAGCCCCTTTTTAGAAAATTCTTCTGATTTTTTGCAGGTTTGATGTGCATGTTGAAATCTTACTATACTGTCTGCAAAATCTGAAAAGGTTGAGTAAGTTATTTGTTCTTTTACAAATGACTACAGTTTTTTTTCTTTACCTCTTGCATGTTGATGTGCAGCTCATTTTGATGGGTAATAACCCATGTAATTTATAACAGCTGTTTTTAAATACTTGCCATAGCTACAAATTCCTACTTCATCTAGCCTTAATAAAAGTTAGTACAGACATTTTTAGAGGTAACATTCTGAGCTTAAAAGAACAACAAATTGCAATGCTAGATTTGCTGTTATGTAGCCTTTGTTCACTTTGTTTCTATTTTCTTTTGTTTTGGTTGGGTTTTGGGTTTTTTTTTTTTTTTTTTTTTTTTTTTTTTTGTGTGTGTGGGTTTGGGTTTTTTTTTTTTTTTTTGGTTGTTTTGTTTTTTTAATACAGTTCNTTGTGTTGGTTTTTGGTTTTTTTTTTTTTTGTGTTTATTTTTCTCAGATAGTACTGCATTTTATCAAGAAAACAGTACAGCTGTCCCTCTTCTCCCCATGCGCTTTTGTTGGTGTGTTGGTTGCTTTGAGTTCCTTCCTTGAAAATCTGAGCTAAAAAATGCAAGTATATATATCAGCTTTACCTACTGATTATGCTCAAAAAATACAAGATCACTGCTTAGGTAAAACATACGTATTCTAGTTTACAATACCAGCATTAAAAAGGCATCTTTGGTTTAGTTCCTTTATTCAGTCTGAATTGCTTTGCCTACATGCTGTTCATACAAATTTTGAAATAATTGGTAAATTGTAGAAACCAAAGCATTGGAGAAAACTGCACGTAACCACATCCATGCCAGCTTTGTGATGATAAATGGTGCATCAGCAGTTCTGATACCCTTACTTACAGACTTCTTCCTGAAACTAAACAAAAACAGCAAGCGCTGAACAGTTTGTAACCTTCTTGTGGGTCTTTCATGCAACACTAATGGGTAGATTACAGCAGGGGAAGGGATCAGTAAGAGCAAGAGGGCAATATAAAAATATGCATAAGTTGTAGGAGGTATCATTAAATCAGGGACTACATAGAAAAACATGTAAGTTTCCTTAAAATGTGTATAATAAAATTGAAGTCTGTGTTATGATGGGTGGTGACTGAAAGCATTACTATCTAAAGTGTGCTTGGCTGACTTCAGGAATGAAGTTTTAATACTTTCTACACTCAGCTGAAATATAAAAAGAAATAATGCATTATTTGTATGACTACAAGGACAATCTGGAGTGCTGACATGCCATCCAGAGGGACTTTGACAGGCTTGAGAGGTGGGTCTGTGCAAGTTCTACAAGACCAAGTACAAGGTCCTGCAAACAGGTCATGGCAATCCTTAGCACAATTACAGGCAGGGCAATGAGTGGATTGAGAGCAGCCCTGTGGAGAAGGACTTGTGTGTGTTGGTTATAAGAAACTCAACATGACCAGGCAATGTCTGAAAGACTGAAGGAGCTGGGGCTTTTTAGCCTGGAGAAAAGAAGACTGAGGGGTGATTTGATCAGTGTTTATAAATATATAAAGGGTGAGTGCCGGGAGGATGGAGCCAGGCTCTTCTCGGTGATGCCTGATGATAGGACAAGGGGTAATGGGTGGAAGCTGAGGCATAGNGGCTGCATTGAAAGACTGTCCACCAGGTTGAGGGAGATGAGACCCCACCTGGATTGCTATGTCCAGCTCTGGAGTCCTNAACAGGTCATGGCAATCCTTAGCACAATTACAGGCAGGGCAATGAGTGGATTGAGAGCAGCCCTGTGGAGAAGGACTTGTGTGTGTTGGTTATAAGAAACTCAACATGACCAGGCAATGTCTGAAAGACTGAAGGAGCTGGGGCTTTTTAGCCTGGAGAAAAGAAGACTGAGGGGTGATTTGATCAGTGTTTATAAATATATAAAGGGTGAGTGCCGGGAGGATGGAGCCAGGCTCTTCTCGGTGATGCCTGATGATAGGACAAGGGGTAATGGGTAGAAGCTGAGGCATAGGAAGTTTCACAGAAACATAAGGAGAAATTTTTTCACAGTGAGGGTGATGGACACTGGACCAGGCTGCCCAGGAGGGTTGTGGAGTCTCCCTCTCTGGAGATGTTCAAGACCCGCCTGGGTGCGTTCCTGTGCGACCTAGTGTAGGTGATCCTGCTCTGGCAGGGGGGTTGGGCTGGATGATCCTTCCAGCCCTTGACATTCTATGATTCTGTGCATGTGCACTTGCAGCCCAGAAAACCAGCCATATCCTGGCTGCATTGAAAGACTGTCCACCAGGTTGAGGGAGATGAGACCCCACCTGGATTGCTATGTCCAGCTCTGGAGTCCTCAGCACAGGAGAGATGTGGACCTGTTCGAGTGGTTTCAGAGGAGGGCCACAAAGATGATGATCAAGAACTTGAGCACCTCTCCCATGAAGACAGACAGAGAATTGGGGTTGTTCAGTGTAGAGAAGGCTCTGGGGAGACATTCTAGACCTTATAGTAGAGACCTTTCAGTACCTGAAAGGGGCCTACAAGAAAGCTGAAGAGGGACTATTTATAAGGTGTAGTGATAGGACAAAGTTTAACGGCTTTAAACTGAAAGAGGGTCGATTTAGATTAGATATAAGGAAGAAGTTCTTCACCAGGAGGATGGTAAAGCACTGGAGCAGTTTGCCCAGAAAGGTTGTGGATGCACTCTCTTTAGAAGTGTTCAAGGCCAGGTTGGGTGTGGCTTTGAGCAACCTGGTCCAGGGGAAGGGACACCTTCCCCTGTCAGGAAGGTTGAAAATAGATTATTTTTAAGGTCCCTTCCAACCCAAACCATTCTATGACAAACCTAATCAGCCCCAGGCTGGAGCAGCTTTACTGTAGATGCAATTTAGAAAAGGGAATTTTCCAGTTACATGCAAATCCCTTGACAACGTGTGAGCACGGCACTGATGGTGCGCTCCTTGGCAAGACTTTGGGCTATAACTCCTTGCACTTTTCTGGACTGTGCTGTTGTTCAGAGCATGTATGAGAGACCACTCGGGATGGGTTTTGCAGAAGAAGACAGCTTCTTATCTAGTAGTATATACTGTCACAAAAACATGAAGCTTTCACTCCTTGCTGTAAATCATCAGAATAATAGAGCCTTTTGAAATAATGGTTTCCAGTATTCTTGACAGGAGCAAACTGAAGTATTTTATTTCTGCTAACAGCTATTTTAGAAAGCAAACCTGAGCAAGTTGGCAGTTGAGGGGTTTGTGGGTTTGTTTTTTTTATAGATGTATTTTTGTTGTTTATTTGTTTTTTCTTTTCTTTTTTTTATTTTTCATTTCCCCCCCAATCCCTTAATCTGACCTGCGCATTTTATTCACGTTGGGAGAATTGCAGTCCATAAACTTAGTTTGACTAAATTATAAACAACTTGAAATATGAACTGGTAATGGGTAACATTTAATAGTCTTTATAGTAGGGTGTATGGTTCCCTCTCAGACATGCATATATTTGTGATTGTAGATGAAAAGCATACTTCTGCCATAACAACTTATTTTTTAAAAAAAGTATGTTTGTATTAAGAATTTAGTTGGAATGATAGCAGCATCCACTCAGAAGTATATATAGTCCCACTCAGGAATGAATGAGTGAAGGTATGTCTGCTGGCTATTATTTTGTTATAGTGTGTGTCTGTGCATTTAAGACAAGCAGGAGAAAACTTCAAAGACCTAAGGACAGAAAAGTAGTAGAACTATACCAAAACAATTTGAATTTAGCCACAGCTGCTTTTTCTCTAAAGAAACAACATGAAACTGATACTGGCTGACTGCTCAGCTCTGAAAAATAGAACAACATTAATTCAGTAAATATAGGAAGTTTTGTTGGCATGAGTTTGTAATGATTATGTCATGAATGATAAGGTATAAACAGGGTCAGTACTAACATTTGCACACTGCCACTCTTTCTTGCACATATCGTCCTTTTTAAATGAAAATGGAAAACTGGATTTCTCAAGAATGCTCTGTGTCACTTGCTGACTTTGGGGTTCAGTTTCTCAAAGAAATTTTACATTTTTGTTTCCCATGTTTAGTCTCCTTTACACATTTATGTGAACAGAAAAACAATTACTTTTTTTTTTAATAAAGATGTATCTGTGGACTCTTGGAAAGTGCCTATTTTTAGAATGTGCTTCTAAATTACAAAAAACACATAATAGCTTAGCATTTGTAACCTGCATAGAGGTTCTTCATGCATCTGTCAATAAGTGAAGCTTAATTTAATCTATCTATCTATCTCAGAGTTTATCCCCAATCCCTTATGCAAAAGTATTGTGTTCTGTTCTCTAGTTCTGTCCAGTGAGAACCCTGAGTCTGAGGGAAATCTACCTTAAATAGTCAAATCTCTACAGACTTATTTGCCTTAGCTGCCCCTGTAAATCTGGAACATATGGTTTGGAAATTGCACATTTAGGTCACAAGGTACAGATTAATCAAGGTACAGGCTGCTGACCTGCTTCTGGTTTTCCAATATCAGAAATGACCTCTAGATCGGGAAATTTCATTTGTTGAGCCAGTGGTGTAAGAAACAAGAAGCAAAAGTGGAATGCAGGGTATAGAGGCAGAAAAGAGTCAGTTTATGGTAAGAAAAATGCAAAGGTAAAAGCAAGAGGAAGGAGGAGGGACAGAATTGAAGTAAAGGGAGGAGCAGAAAAGAATAGAGAGCAAGTGTGAGAGAGCATGTTAAATTCTGTGCTCTTATTTTCTTTACCTAGATATCACCTTGCTGTCCCCACGTATACATCCCATATTTATGTCCTGAACTTTCTACTGAAATTGTTTGGCTTATAAATGTATTTCAGCATAACTGCAAATCTAAACTGAAATTAGTGGTCAGTGAATTGTATGAATGTGAACTTGGTGATCTGATGCTGATAGATCTTGTAAGTATTTTGACATGGTCATCTGTCATGTTACCATGTCTGGAGGCTCATTACATGTATTCTAATGAGTGTGTATTCTAATGAAAATTTCAACTAGTTTTTTTTTCATGGGGAATGAAAGTTGTTCTCAACCATTTTCTGTTTTTAAAAAAGCAGTAATGGTCATTGTCAAGAAAGTTGGTAGGCATCTGGGTACTGCAGTCTTCATAGAGAGTTAAGATGGTTTTGAAGCTTATGGAAACATGAAATACTGAATAGTACATAACAAATGCTTTGTGAAATGTCCCTTTCTTTGGTGCTTAATAAAAATAACAGTGGTTATTTCACCAACTATTATTTTAATGGGAATGCCTTTCAGTCATGCTATAGAAAAACTATTCCCTCTCCAGGTCTGAGCCTTTCTTTTGAACTTCAAGTGAGTGTAATTGTAGAGAAGCTCTGTGCTTTAAAAAAGTGAGTGATTTTTAAAAAAGTGAATGAAGGAGGGAGAAGTCTTTGAGAAAAAGACCCATTTAAAATGGCTCGGTATTCTCTGCTGCTGGAATAGGTCTTGATGTGCATGAATGACAAGAAACATGTGATCTTACTAGGGATGATGCATTTATCACAGTATCTTCTGTATTGTAGGTTGTTATGTGGATTTGGGTTCATAGAAGGTGAAGTCCATGTATGCATAAGTTACTATGTGCTAGGTAAATCCATTAAAAGAAATATGCATGGCTATAAGTAAATATTATCATAAATGTCCATCAATTATGGTATTGTTTGAAAGCAGGTTTATAAGAATCCTAAGGGAAATATATATTTTTTTTCCTTTTCTTTGGGACACTGGATGATGACCCAGATAATTCCAGATAGCTTTATGTGCAGGTTTTATATTGAAAACCCTTATCCTTTCAGAAAACCCTTTCAGGCTAACCTTTTCACTTGCTGGGTAGGAATGATAACCTGTTTACTTCATGGAACTTAAGAGGATGTTCTTACTGTGAATTTTGGTCATGAAAAGTAATTACAAACTTCTTTTTATTTATAGAATACATTTTTGTTCTGTAGATCAGTTCTCAGTTATAGTATTAAACAAGATGTCGAAGAGGCTGAAGTTTGACTTTAAGTGTCTTTTATTTTTTAATTTTTTACTTTTCTAACTGACTGGTATGATTACATTTTTCCTTGAAGAAAGGCTTCATGTTTGTCAACTCTATTTTTCATTTAAAAATTTGAAGCACTCTATTTCAAGGTTTTGTGAATTTGTGATAAAAATAGCAGTAGTACTCACACAGAATTTCTGTTTGCAGTGTAATACGTGAATTCAGAATTAAACTGATACATTGAGTAACCTAGAAGGCATACAGTTTTGGGGCTACATCAGAAAGACAATGATAATCAAATGTCCAGTGCCTCATTCAGCATTTTAAATGATATGTTGTCATACAAAAAGGTGTGAGTCTGAAATGAAGGGGAGTGTAAACAGGCAAATATATCTGAAAGGCATGGGAATAAAATGCAGGTTGTAGGCACAAAGTATCCAGCGTGAACTGAACAACAGCCATATGGCAGTTTGCCATCCTTGCTATAAAAGGCATCCATTTAGCGTTACTACTCAGAAAAGTAATTTACAGACCACAGATAAAATGAGGAAATTATAAGGAATGCAACAGTAATAATACAAAATAATTTAAAAAAAAAAATCCAAATTTTAATTTAGTCACACTTTCCTTACTGTACTATAAACACTCTGGATAATGGAAGGTAGAGTGGCAAAAAACCATGCTGTAAAAACAGAAAGTGTTTTTCACTTGTATGTTTGCCTCTTAAATTGCTCTGCTTAATGATATTAATATTAAGAAAAAATCATTGGAGCAAGAATTTGAAACTGAGAGCTTGAGCAGGTAAAAGCTGATAATGAGAATAGCTTTCTTACACGTACTGTTCCAGTTATTTGACTAAAGTGGTTTTTGTAAACCTGGGCTAAAAGGGCCAATTAGTAAATACTATAAAGACTCCCTTAATGGAGGGACTAGAAAATTGCTGTATAAAATTGATTTTGAAAGAAGTAACATGATCTTTCCTGCTACCAGATACCATCCTTCTTGTATAATAAAAGATCTTTATAACAGCATCAACCCCTTCTGAATCCCTGTGATGCAGATGTAAAATGTGTTTTTATAAATAGTGATAGTCTCTTAATCTTATAACTTTTTAGCAGACATGTCTATTGTAAAACATACCAGACAGGAAGAAAAGAAATCCTTGCTCAACACTGGAAAGAAAACATTCCTTGCAAAGCCTCAGTGTAGACCATAAATAAAAGATGTACAGAATCCTCAGTGTTGGGATGAATACAAGCTGGAACCAAGTATAAACATTCAGATTTGCTAGCCTGAGAGCAGAGGCTGAAAGGTTTGGTGTGTTTTCCCATTTTGATTTTGATGCTAACGTGCAAAATAAAATCCATTGCCCTGAGCTGTAACTGTTGCTGTGTATGGATTCACTAGAACTCATATGAGTATATACTATCAATGAGCTGATCTGGTCGTCCTAATTTGTTTGCCATTAGTTTTCACCACTGGACTCGTTCCCTTTCAAATCATTTCTCTGAAGCTGTGTTAACTTCTTTTCATTGATGCTTAAGGAACTTCATTGTTAGGCCAGCAATTGCTGTTGGTTAAAAAGTGTAAACTAATGTCACAAGTCCTTGAAACAGGTGTGGGTCAAGAAATGTTTTAAGTTTTGCTTTTTAACATTTTTCAAATGACTGTCTACAAGCTAGTGTTCCTGGTTTAATGACAGTTAAGACAAAATGGTTAATGACAAAAACTTGGTCTAATGGAGAGCTGGAATTGCCCTGAGAGTTCTTGTTCTCTTCCAAAACAATGTTTGTGATACTCATCACACTTACAGTCAGAAGCAATTAAGATATGTACTACAGACATATGTTGACATTTTCTTCAGACACCATGTTTTCTACCATTCTAATAAAACCATTTTTTCATCATGAGTTTTGAAACATGTAAGTTCTCAATAATCAACACTACTAAACATTAGAGTTTTGCCTGATTTCTGTTGAGGTTGAGGAGTTAGCATATGGTACCTTTGTAGATCTGCTTTTTTTATGTGTTTCTTTAGTACTAGACCCAGTCATCATTTTATCTTTAGGTCTGTTGTGTTGTTTTTTTTCTTAATGTGTTTTGTTCTTTCCAGCCATTTTGTTCAATACCTTTGAGTAATGTTCAGGCATCTTTCTCTAAAAGCCATCTTTTAGCTGATAATTTATCTGTCTCAATTGGTTTTTAATAGATACTCAAAACATGAGAAACTTCTACCTGGCCTTCACCTCTACATTATTTAAACATTTAAGGGGTAATTTAAATATAGAGTTAACGGCCTTCCTTCCTTCCTGTTGCCTCAACCTACAGGAAATATTATTTAATGGCTAATGCACATATAAAAATGGGTCTGAAAGTAGATAGATGGTTATTTATTTTTAGATACTATCAACTTCAATTCTTGGTAAAAATGTATCTACGGTATTTATCTGCATGTCTCCCTAGCTAATCTGTCAGTCTTGTCCTTCTACAGGAATGTAGCTGCTGCTGGCAGTTGAGGTGGGAGTAGACATAGATTAATTTCCATTATCCACCTTGCAAGAAGTAGTAAGTTGTTCTTCTGGTTTTGCTTTCTCTGGAACATGAATAAAATGGAGTCACTAATTTAAACTGGATTCAAAGGGGAAAAAACAGGCTCACTGGAAACAAGCCTGGGACATTTGTGGAGCAGTGTGCCAGCTCCACTGCTATTTCAGGGGAAGTAGGAGACAATGAGCCATGTGATGGGGAAGATGCAAAAGCTATCAGTGAGCTTGAACTCACAGTAGAACCTTGGAATTATCAAGTAGATGCAAAGGAGGAGAGGGATAATGATACCATCAGGCCTTCGTGTCACAACATGAGGGACAACACAGCAGGGTTGGAGAGATGGGGGGTTAGTAAGGAACTTCAGCCCATTACTCTGCAGCACGCTGGGGATACAGCAGCACAGCCAAAATCTGACAGAGATGAGCCAGGGGCTCTTGTAATAGTAACAGCCAACAGCGAAACATCAGGGAAACACCTCAAGGGAATTAATGGTCCTTTCTCTGGAAAGGGGACACAGCCAACTGTCCACCTGAAGTGCCTCTACATGAATGCACGCAGCATGGGCAACAACGAGAAAGAGTTGGAAGGTACTGTGCTTCTGGAAGGCTACAACATAGTGGCCATCATTGAAACCTGGTGGGATGAAGCCTGTGACTGGAGTGTGGCTATTGAAGGCTCCAAGCTATTCAGAAAGGGTGAGAGGGGAAGAAAGGGTGGAGGCATTGCCCTCTGTGTTAAGAAATGGATTGAATGTGAGGAGATTTCCCTAAAGAATAGTCATGAGCAAGTAGAAAGCCTATGGGTAGGAACTAGACCAAGGCAACAAGGGGACCCTTGTGGTCGGAGTCTACTATGGGCCTCCTGATCAAGGGGAGGCTATTGATGAAGCATTCCTACTCCAGTTACAGGAGGTAGCGCAGTCACAGGCTCTTGTCCTGCTGGGGGACTTCAATCACCCTGACATTTGTGTGGCCAGCAGGATGAGAGAGGTGATTCTGCTGCTCTACTCTGCTCTGGTCAGACCTCACCTGGAATACTGCGTCCAGCTCTGGAGCCCTCAGCACAGGAAGGACATGGACCTGATGTGAGCGGGTCCAGAGGAGGCCACAAGGATGATCAGGGGGCTGGAGAGCCTCTCCTATGAGGACAGGCTGAGGGAGCTGGGATTGTTCAGCCTGGAGAAGAGAAGGCTCCAAGGAGACCTAACAGTGACCTTCCAGTACCTGAAGGCAGCTTCTAAACAGACTGGGGAGGGCCTGTTTACAAAGGCCTGGAGTGAAAGGATGAGGGGCAACGGTTTTAAATTAGAAAAGATTGGATTTAGATTGGATGTAAGGAAGAAGTTCTTTACAATGAGGATGGTGGAGCACTGGAACAGGTTGTTCAGGGAGGTGGTCTCTATCCCTGGGGACATTCAAGGTGGGGTGTGACAGAGCTCTGAGCAACCTGCTCTAGTTGAAGATGTCCCTGCTCTCAGCAGGGGGGTTGGACTGGATGACCTCTAGAGGTCCCTTCCAGCCCAGACATTTCTGTGATTCTAAGTGCACTATAGTTTGCTGTCTATATGGAATATATTGTCATATGAATATGGTCTGTTTGCAATTACTTCAGGTTATGGCCTCAAAAAAATGAGAAAAAGAAGAGAAATAATGTCATGCTTTCTCTAAGTCCTCTAAGTCCGTCTTTCAAATCATTATATCCAGCACAGCTGCAGGCTTTGGGATGAATAGAGAGATTGGGAAGACCTGGGAAGTTTCAGTTGAAGAACAGTTTGAACTTGTGAGAGAAAGCTACACCTTCCATGCAGACATGTATGCATTTATCCTCTTCTCTGACTTTGGTTTTGGGAAGTTTTGGTTATGTGGCACAAAACTCTGAGGTTTCTTAATGTGAGTTTCTGTAAATACTGCTAGAAATACCTGACTTCCATGCTACTGCTACTGCAACCTACTTCTCTCATTTTAGCTACCTTTTTTTTTTTTTTTTTTTTGCTTAGGAATTTTTCTCATGCACTGGATTTGGAAAAAAAAAAAAAGAGGCAAAACAAACAAGGCAAACAAAAGGTAGTAAAAGACAGTAAAAGCATTTCTGGTTTTCATCTTTTTTTTTTTTTTTCTGCTAGGAGTGTATCAAGTGTTTTGTTTTCCTTGTTTTGCTTTTTTCAATATGTGAAATTAAGAAAGTAGCTTGACCTGCTATTTATACAGAAGCTCAATCAGTGGCTGACATCTATTTCCCTTGTTTTGAGCTAAAGGCTTATTTGCAGTTCTGCTTGACAGTAATGGAAGATAAATGACAGAAATGTGTGTGATCACACTTCTCAACCGAAAGGAGGCAGGTTGATATTTACAATTACAGCACAATACTCGCTGTCTTTATAGCTGTTACGCCAGATGATGGAAGACAGCCTGGGACTGAGTTTAAGTAAGGCACGTGAATAGGCCTTTCAGAAGAAGAGGCAAGTTCTAGTGGATCCAGATCATTGTAATGGTCTTAATATCAGTCTGTACCTCACTGTGTGCTTATTGGAACGTACTTTTTTACATCAGAAAAATGTTTTTATGTCTAACTCTGGAAGAATTCTGCCACTGTAACATCTGAATTCTTAACAGAATCAAAGCAAAGCATACAAATGAGCCTCAAAAATGTATGGTCTTAAAGCTTACTCATTAAGGATCCTGTTAATTTTTCTCCTGAAGAGAGCAGGCTGTTTGTTCCACCTTATGGCTTGGAGGTGACACACCAGGGTCCCTTTTTGGGGAGCTGGCCTGTGGTCCCTGCCCTTGGGCAAGAGCTGTCCTGGTGGGCAGTAGTAGAGACTCCTGCTGGTGGCTAGGCACCAGCAGGGCATTGCCCTGTTGGGATGGGGAAATTTAGCCCTCGAGCAGAAGTATTTTTCTTCTTCTCAGGTGCATCTAGTTTTCTGTACTTTCTAAAATGCGTGTTGCTTCTGAGGAATAAGTTACTATTTGTGGCTGTGGTAGAAGTCAGTATATGGCAATCTAGTGTCTCACCTTCAACAGGTATTGCAAGATTCTCTTCGGTGAATTTTTTTTTTTTTAAAGTTTTGATGTTTTATTTCCTGAAGCTATTATGCTATTGCTTGTGAAGAACTAACAAAATTGACTAGACAGCACTGAAAATACAACGTGGCACACACCTCTGTTTCTTTAAATCCTAGTGTGAAGTCATTCCAGCATTCTGGTTGGTTGGTGTATACTCAGTTCAGTTAGGGTAAAACTAAACATGGTTTGTGGCCTGAAAGAGCTAGCTGGTGACATGGAAGACATACCATACCTGTATAACATTTAATTTTATTCAGGAAGTGTATTACTAATGGTACATTACAGCGTTCAGAGAGCGGCAGTGTCCGAGTGCCCAGTTCAAAAAATCAAGCAGGAAGCAGTTTTCTTGAAAAGAGACTGACAGCAATTAATAGCAACAGAGCGTGCAATAGCCCATATTAATTGCTCTGTTCTTTAGGAACTGGTATATTTCTCGCAAAATGAAGTTACCGTTGCTTGCTTCTTGTGTTTGAATGGTTTGTGTTGAAAATAACTTAAAATTGACAGGTCAGGTTCTGTGGAAGGACCTTCTTTACTCCTAAGCATCAAAAATAGAAATATAATTGGCATTGCACTTATGGCAGTTATGTGTTACTGTAATCCACACTTAGAAAGTCATCAGAGTCTGGTAATTGCTGAAAAGTATTCATTTTCTCTTATTTGTTTTGTTTGCATTTGGAAAATGTACAAAGGTCAGAATATAAACACATGTGCTGTTTTAAAAATTTAAAGGCAGAGCCAAGAAGATTTACGCATTCGTTCCAGAAACTCTACTTTATATTTACTTATCACAAGGAACTCACATCGTTTAACTTGTGTTCTGCGTTCGAGGACAAAACAGTTTATAGAGCTGTAGAACTGTCTTTCATACTTTTTCTGCACAAATTGTGTATTAGGGATTCAACAGTTGTAGTGCTTTCTAAAGACAACCTTTCTTAGTGTGGTTTATGTTTGATATTGGGCTCTGTGTTTGATATTGGGCTCTGTGCTTACAGAATGAGGAATCAAATTCATATAACTGACTGTACTTTAGAGAGTGGAAGGAAGGTGGAAGTTTTGTGGTCTGTAAATGGAAAATCACAAAAATTCCAGTTAGACTGTGAGATTAAATTTGCCACTAGATATAAAGCTGTCACTTCAGTTTTAAAAATTAATTTTTTGGGATCAATATTTTTGATTAATAGTATGTACTACTACTTGACTGCTGTTCTCTATTGGACAAATCCTAAGAAACCTCTTGTTTTGATTGCTAACAAACCTCTTGTTTTAATAGCAAAAAGCAGAATTTAATCAGAATTATTGTCATGTGTGTAAAACTGGATAGTGTTCATCTGCAATACTAGAAATTTTAAGGTTGTGATACAGGAACACCTACAGGGCCTATGAAACTATATGCTTTTAGAAAATACATACATGCCTTTTTTTTTATAGACTGGCCCAGTGAAGCACTAACAGTCTGTCAAGTTAGTGATAAACACATTTTTGCATGAGCGTATATCATGCAGTATAGTAACTGAAGGCAACTTCTCCCATATTCTACCAGTCATAAGAGATACTTAAAAATTCTGAAAAAAAAATAATTATTTAAATACTCCACGAGTCTGGATGAAATCCATGACAAAGAAATTTGGACTGAAGGCTAAGACTGAAGGCTAAGATTTGGGCTTTTCTAATGTCATCCTTTGGTAATTGTCCTTTGATGAAGAAGAATGATCCAGCTCTTAGATTTAAGACAAACTGGGTTAAATCTTCATGTGTGTCACAGACCTGCTGTGTGCCTCTGAGTAGTTTGTACTGTGTGCCTGAGCACATGCTGCAACTTGGTGGAATGGAATACTTGCCATCCCCATCTTTCATGTGTGTGAGGGGCTGTGAGGGGCTCATGTGGGCTCGTTTGCCTTCAGTACTTTAAAAACCCTCTAGTATCTCGAGTACATCTAGAGTGCCCTCTAGTATCTAGGGCCCAGCTGGTACTAGAATTTAGGAACTTTTGTCTATGCATATTTTTTTCTGGCCAAATGTAGAAAAGAATGGATTTATCTTTCACTGAAATGTACAGAAATAACTGAATAATCAGAAAGCCCTTGTAAAGAGGAAAAAGACTATAGGGCCTATTTAGACTACAGGAGTTGCCTATAAAAGGAGTACCAAAACTGAGACAAACTCAGTGTTTGCCATTGTTGTTCATAGATCATATCTGGACCAGCTTGCCTTCTTCCAGATTTTATCATAGGAAAGGGCCAGTAAGGTTGTTGACGACTATAATATTGCAGTCTAATGAAAAAAAGAGTGTATTCCAGAGAGGGCATGAACTCATCCAGGGGAGTGTGTGGGCAAACTGGTGATGAAAACTGTGTATGGGCCTGAATGAGTAGGAGGAAGCACGAGAAGGCAAAGCTGCTTGTCTGACCAGCAGCTGCTTCAAAAGGGATTGGATGTTTTGGGGAATGCAACATGCTGGAGATGGCCTTGGGTAGCTGCATCCCAAACAGCTGGAATTCTCAGGAAGAGAAGGTGCCCCAAGCACAACCTCCCATGAAGTAAAGGCAGAACTCTCTTGTCTGTACACCGAAGAGATTGCATTGCTTGATATTCCAAACTCCTACTGTCATTTAACAAAGTGTTTATACAGAAGGCAGTTTGTGGTTATTAATATGGATTTCTGCCATATAACCATTACAGAATCCTACACTAAACCATGTGCTCTTCTGGTCACAGTTAACATAAAGGTCACATATAGACCCAGCCTATAAAGAGTGAATCATTTCATCTTCTGTCAGTGTTTTTAAAACAGTTACACTTGTTTGTAATTATTATTTATATTTTCTTAATCCACTAGTTGGACAAAAAGATTATTATGTTTTTCTCATCCAAAATGATTTTAAAAAGAATAATCAGCAGGAGTATGCCTCATCTTTACTTCTAGTAACCTAATGTGAATGCTGGGAATGTAAGTTAAAGGTAATGTTTATCCTAAGTTTATGAAGTTGACTATCCTTTATTTTCAGATGCTTTCTAAAGTAGTATTTTTAAAAAATATTATTTTTTTGAAAAAAGCAAGGAAGAAATGCTAGAAATGTGCACTTAATCTGCAGAAATGGATTTTTTTGATTTTTTTTTTTTTTCTGCTAAGAGTATGAGTTACATTCCAGTAACTTGAAAAAGGAACTCTAGCCTACATGGACACTTATGTATCTGGACCACTAGGTCAGGCATCTTATCTGCCTTTTAGCATGCTTGCTTGAACATTGGCTTGGCTCCAGGAGAGAGCTTTCATTGCTTGCCCTTGGAATATGGCATGACCTGAGGAATACGGCATGGCTTGCTAGTCTGACACTAATCAGACTCATGCCTTGGATTTTCTTGCTGCCTTTTTCATGTAGTCTTGATCTTTTCTGTTTACCTGCTCTAAAAGAAGTAGAATTTCCTGAAAAGCAGTGGAGGTAGGGGGAGGACACTGGACAGGATAAGTAGCACTTCATCAGGCACAGAGTAGAGAGTTTTTTCTATATCCTCAAAGCAGGGAGTCTGAGCAAGACTCCAGATCTCCAGCTGCATCTGGGGGTCTGCATTTATTCTGTCTCTGTATATTTCCCTGTTTTGTACCCAAATGTCAGATGAGCTGCCCAGGTAGCTAACTGTAAAGAGAAAACATGAAAAAGTATGTCAGAATTCTTGTATGGGTCTAGAGGGAAGGGTCATGACCACATATGTTTCTTATGATTAGTTTTAGCTATTTCAGGTAATGGTGCCATTATCAAATGTAATTTTGGTACAGAGTGCAAAATGGGAGCACAGTAGTCCTTCTGGTGGAAAACCATTACTTTATGCCAAGAGTTATTTCATTGCCTGATGACTAATCAGCCCATTGGAGAATTTTGTTATCAAGAGTCATGGAAAGTTGGCCCCTGGTAGGAATCTCACAGATAGTTGCTGAAGGAAGTCAGGATAATGTTCTCAAACTTTGCTAGCCAAGAGCATAACTAAATGGAAATGAAAGGGGCTGTGATGCTGAAGTTTACTTACAACAGGTGCAACATTTCAAACACTGCCCCAACTATTGAACAAAATGGAGTAGCACTTAAAAATGCACTACTCACCATTACCAGACATTTCTGAATGTGATCCGCAAGTCATGGAGCTATATTTAGTTGTATATCATGTCAGAGAATGCTTCTAATGCTACTGCAGTGTAAGAAGAAAACAAATGATGGAAAATAGATCTTTGTACTTTGAGCACCCCTTTTCTTGGGGGGTATTTTCCAGTAAACTGCTCCCAGCAAACTGCTTCACACTAACACAAAAGAAGGTGCTGAAGTAAATTGGTATCTGCAGCTTTCTTTACCATCCCTCACTTGTGTGAGGGAGAGAAAAGACACATCCTTTTAACCTGTCCATGAGGTCTGTTCACACTGGGGGATCTCTCTGACCTCTCCATTCTCTGGAGGAATGAGTTATTCAGTCTCAAAGTCTCCATAAATGAGGCACAGGTACTGACTGACTCAGTAAAAGGCAGTTTGAGAATAAACACGAGATTTATAAAGGGGCACAAGTGACAGCATTTGGTATCATTATGCATACATTTTACACTTGGAGCACAACGATCTCCACACCAAATTAGGCAGCTGAGCTCTCGAATTCATTCTCTGTACGTATTCTGTGTATTCTGATCTATTATCCTGGAATGTTCTGGGGAAGTTCTGAGTTGTTACCATGGAAGAGAAAAACAGCTTGAGTTGAGTGCAGGCCTGGAAAAAGAACCTAAAGAAAGGCTTTTTACCATATATACACGATGTTATTTGCTGTCATTTGTGGTTTGGCATTGGGACAGTAATGTGTGGCAGCATGGGCCTGTGTTTGATCATGGTCATACAAATACTGGCATAGTTGTATCAAGACAAACTGTGCTGTGCTACGTATTATGCTGCGAGGTGCAACACATTCTGTATGCCTACATCTGTGAGAAGAAGGGTAGCTAACAATGGGGTATCATGTCCCAAAACTGAGAGCTAGCCATGCAAGGGAGAATTTCAGGATCAGGATGATGGTGATCATGGAGATGAATGAGATCCATGTTCTGTTTGCCCTTTGATTGTTTAGTAGCTAGCTGTCACAAGGCAATTGGTACAAGGGAGAATGCTGCATGGTCACTTGGAAAGTTGTCATCTCTAATTGCCACCATTCTTTACTTTCCCAGTTCAGGGGAAAATGACAGTCAGCAGTGCAGTTTGGGAGGTGCTGTTTTCAAGATCCATAGTCAATAGCCCTCTGGGTAACAAAACCATGTTAGACGGGAGACTTTGCTTACATAGGCATCTGCAGCAGTTTTGGCATTGTTGATAGGATGATATGTCTCTCTGGTGCTCCTCTGTGGTTCTTTATCAATAGGGAGATAATAAAACCATCATGAAGGTCAACCTGAATCACACCTGGGGTCTCTATAATTAGTGCATCAGCAGCAGTCTTGTGGATGTGGCTAGTGGTTTTGACTGTCTGAAAGGGAGGTAGAGGCTTGTATTATTAATAGTGAATCTGTATTGCACCTTCTCCCTGGAGACATGTTTGCTTGCTGGCCTGCAAGTTTGGGAGAGTAAAGGAGAGCAGAGCTTGCAAGGGTACCTAAGGCCTACATTGAAGCAAGTGCATCTACCAGCACCAGCTGTGCTTCATTCATGTGCTCTGAAAGCTGGAAAGACCAAATCATGAAAGACACTTTGGCTACCAGCTTCACTGTGATCCCCGACAGCTGCTTGTAGTAATTTAGCTTTGCACATATATAGGAAGTGAAGAGTAAAATCTCCCCCCACGTTCTCCCCCTCTCCTGCCTTTGGCTCAACCTCTCAAATCTCAACACTGTAGTTTTTGGTAGCCTAGGCTTTTATGTTGTGGGTGTTATCCAGACCTGCAGCCTAAGAGTACTAGGGTTTATTAGAAACAGAGAACCAAACCCAAAAAAGATTCCAAAGGCATTCTCAGAAACTACACTCTGACCTGGGGGACCTGAGCTTGGGGAAGGTGTCAGCCACCAAATTAAGTGACTCCAATGGATGTGTTCCCAGCTGGTGGGGCATCACTGGGACTTTTCATTTTATTGTTTCACTATCTGTTTTTGTTGGCTGCCAGACAATGGACAGTTTGTCTAATGGCAGTAAGTATTCTATTTGTAGGCTGCTAAACCAGTGAGACACGTGACTAGGAAATGGGTGACATGCTCTGCCTGTGGACTGTTAGACTTTTCATCAGTCAGCATGATGGAGTCAGGAAGCACCATCCTGCCATCAGTATCATCAGCAAGCTTATTTTATGTGGTACGAGTGAGGACAGAATGATGCTTGAGTGCTTCTCTTTTGGTCATCACTTTTTCTATTTAGATGCTTTTATATATTTTGGGGGGAGTGTATTATTTGGTTGTTTTCGTTTTGGTTTTTTTTGCTTTTTCCCCGAAACAATCTCAATGCCATTCTTCTAATTATCCTCAAACACTAATACTTGGGGTTTGGGCTTTCTTTTTCTTCTTCTTTTAGAGACACTGTGCTCTCTGATGAGGTATTTCTCTGTTTTTCTCTAAAACCAAGTAGGAAAAAGTGCTTTGCCGTATGATCTGAAAGCTAACAAAATTGTCTATTTTAATTCTGACTAGCTGAGAGTGAATTATCATGAATGAAAGAGAAACTCCTTTCAAATATGTAATGTTCTTAAAATATGTAAACTTTAAAATACACATCAAGTCCAAAATCTTAAATTTCACCAGGAAGTGAATAAGCAGGCAATGCAGATTGCAGAGTGTACATATATATACTTCCCCGTCAAGGGACTTTGTACCACATGTTTCTGCCAAGGTAGTCCTAAGATGAATGCAGAGACTTGGTGTGAAATCTTCAGAAAGTTTTAGTGGTGTTTGCCTATGTAGGATCTGTTGTAGTAACCTAATGGCAAAGTGACAAAAATATGAATATTAGTAGGAAAGCTTGAGTCTTAAAAGGTTTGAGGCTTTGGATTAAACATGGGTAGTATGAATGTGTATGGAGAAAAAGCAGTTATGTTCACAGTTGTTAAACCATATAGAATAGATGAGATAATTATGAACTCTACACAAAGGTGTACTCCCTCAGAGAATAATACTGACAGCCATGACATCTTCTACAACCCACCACCATCAGCAAGATTGCAACATTATTCTTTTGTAATAAATATATCTTGCAGGTACTGTCAAGAGACAAAAGACCTAAGCCAAAATTTGGGGGGGGAGCCTAAAGCACTGTTGTGTGCTGGTTAATGGAAGCTCTTAGCTATCAGGAGTGCAGGAGTACAGGTTACTCTTGTAAAATCTTCAGTTGTCTAGTTTTCAGTTTGACAGAAATACTGATTCAAGGACAGGTGCATGTTATCCTTTGTTTTATGAGATGGTGATCTTGAAGCCTAGTGTCATATAAAATGTCAGTTTGATAGTTTTACAGATGAGCAGCACCACCCAACTTACTTGGGCACTGCTGGTAGAACTTTGGCAGAATGACCAGTTTTTCTCCTGACAGGAACATGCATGCATTAGTAAATACGCTTTAGGCAGTGAAATTAGAAAGCAAAAAAGAACATGAAATTGGATCTAAACGCCTACACTGCAGTGTTAGAAAGCAAATAACCATAATATTCTTAAAATAGCTTAGGAAAGTTCAAGTGGAAAGGAGCCATTTACAGATGGTAAGAAGATAAAAGCATTACTGACATTTTATATCAGGCAGGGTTTAGTAGTAATTATAAACCATGCTATGGCTATAGCAGAATATTCCTTGAAGATAGTAATAAATTGCTTAGCAAAGAGGGATGTTATCACAGGGGGTGCTGGGATATAGTGATCATGTTAAAAAAATGAACTAAAAAACCACAGCCCACTATGCTTGGCAGAAATAGACAGTTTGGTAAATTGTACAAAACAGAGACTGAAAGAAAAATGGGACCTATAGGTGGTGACCAAGGTAAAGCAGCACTCCAGGTCTTGGGTTTTAGCACAGTGGGAAGGCCTGAGTCTTCATAGCTCAGGGCATGTCCCAGGAAGGATGACCTTCCTCATCTATTTATTCCATTGGTATTTTTAGGCTTAGTTTCCATTTCTGCTTTCAAAATACGTTGTTTCTGGTGGGTAACAATCTTCTCATATACACACTATTAGTTCTCATCATATGCACCAAGTAACCTAGGGTTGAGGGCAGCAAGTACTCCAAGCCAGGACTTCTGCACAGGTACACATCTTCAGCTTGTGCCTAGACAAATTCTAGCACAAATTAACTTGTTGCAGCCCGTGGTGTAACTGAGGATTAGAAATATTGCTGTGAATTACTTATTCTGTCCTGTCCCCTTCTTATCTAGATGGCTTAGTTTTCATGAGATAATGACTAAATGTACTGGTACAGTCAGGAAAAACTTCTTTACTGTAAGGCTGACAGAGCCCTGAAACAAGCTGTCAAAAGAGGTTGTGGAGTCTCTTTCAAAATCTTCCTGGATATAATAAATGTAATAAATATAATAAATATGTTCTTGTATGGCCTGCCCTAGATGGTCCTGCTCTGGCAGCAGGGTTGGACTCGATCTCCAGAGGTCTCTCCCAACCTCTCCCATTCTGTGATTCTATGGTCATAAGCAATAAAAAGGATGAGTTTCTAAGGGGAGTCATGCTGCATGTGGCATGCAACACTGGAACAGAATACACAGTTAAGCTCAATACAGCACTTAATACTTTGCTGTTCTAACATGGGACATTAATCTGAAAGAAGTAGTAGATTTAAAGTGTTTTTAAAGCCCAAATGTAGAACGAGCTTCTTGGGTGGCAGAAGTAAATATGCTCTCCAAGAGCAGCATTTAATTCCCTTTAATGGGCTGTGACAGCCCATTGTACTGTGTGGGTCGTTGGTCTAAGACGACAAGCATTTAATCTTTTTATTTTCAGTATTAGTAATTACGTACAGCATCAATTATGAATAAGAGCTGAAATCTCTTCACTGATGAAGTGGGAAAGATTTCTTTGCCTCTCAAGGTTTATGACAGGCTGAATAACCAGTCAGCTTGTGCCATGATGACTGGCTGTGTATAGATGTCAAAACATGACCATGAAAGTGTGCTGCTCCATAGTAGCATTTTAAAAGCAAATCTGTTTAACATCAACTCTAATTATAACCTGGAAATAATGTAAAAATCCTGAAATAATGTATTGGATTCTCTGCTTATAAAATGTTTTCAGGAGCTCAATTTATAACATTGCTATTTTCCTGATTACTGCTCTTTTCTATTTAAATGGATACACAGAGTTTTCATCTTCAGCAAAGTGAAACCCAAGGTATTTATCTACATATTTAGTTCATGTTCTTTAGTGGTGACATCTTAATAATCAATGAATTAATTTGCCAAAACTTTTACTTAGGTCTTTTGATAAGAATTATCAAGTCAAACTTTTTGGTTTTTGAAGAAAGAGTTTGTGGCTAGTTACTGTGTAGTATGAGTCACCAGAGAGAAGTGAGGTAAGAGAGTTTGCACTTTGTTTTGTGTTTGAAGTAGTAACTCTCCTATCACCGAGGCGATCCATGCTAATATGTGAAATGAGATACACGAAGAAGAGCAGCATTCTTCTATGCCGATTTTGACAGCCTTTTTTTTTTTTTTAAGATAGTTTATGTATTTGTAAGAATAAGTAAGTTACTGGGATTCTTCATCTCTGCTTCCTTTGAAGGTTATCCTAGGAGATCGCAGAATCCTGTGCAGCCCTGGGAAGTACATGGTGTTGGGTTTGGAAAGCAGCTATCCTAGTGTACTAGCACATAATCCTGGAAATACGAGCTCCAGAGCTAAATGGCAGGGAGCACAAGGCAATTATCCAGCCTAGTTTTCAAATTATTGTGACTATAAGACTTTCCCAGCTTTCTTGAGAAAATATTCTACAGTGAAATGGAACTTGTTTACCAAACTGCAAAATGAAAGGAAGTAATCTGTAGAGTCAGTAATCATCTCAATGTTTGGTTTTGCCTTACAGCATTTTAGGACTACAACCTCTTGTAAATTTAGCTTATTTTGTGGCATATTGTAAAAATCGCGATAACAGGATATTCTGGTTTATTTGCATTTTTATTCTTTTACAGGTGTGTCGATGTCTTAGATAGGAATAATCATGTATATATCTCTTATGGTACAGATGGTTTTAAAATCTGTAGATGTCATTTTTAATTTAAAAAAAACAAACGAAACCTTAGGGCATCCCATCTGATGTAGCTATTTTCATTCGACGACTTCTACTTTTCTTGCAATAGCCAAATTATTCTGTCTCAATTTTTCTTCCAATAGCACATAAATACTACCACTGTAGCATCATTTCTTCCTCATCTCACTCTCTGTCAACAGGACTCCCTGAAAGCATTTATTTAGTTCATGTCTCATTGCCTGCTTTCTGCCTGTGTATATGAATGCATATGTATGTATGTGGTCTGCCTCCTTGGGTATCCAGCAGCTGTGACTCCTCAGGGACCACTCTTCCCAGGAGTACATCAATGTTTTCCAGCAACAGACCCTTCTTTGGATGGAGCCCCTCACTCTGAGTAGATCCTATCCTTTGAGGAGCTGTGGGTTTTCCTTCCTGAGAAAAATCAGTGTTTTGGAGCGAACTTCAGATTATCCTGACATGTTAAGGTTTGTTTATTGGGAAATTTGGTGGCAGCACTGCAGTCTATCCTTTCAGGTTCTTTGGCCAAGTGTTACTTACACCACGTAGCTGTGTGGCTGTGATTTACCTTTTCTCCTATGTGCTGGTCTTGAATTTTGTTTCTAATAAAAAATTTATCTTTTGAGACTGACTTATTTGGTGAGGGAAATAATAAAATAAATCTTACAAATTTCATCATTAAAATATTACTGTTACTGTTAAATTTCCAGAAATCAAACCACACTTATTTAGAAAACTGTGCTCTGTCAATTTATTGCAGTGCAAGGGCTGTTTGTTTGTCTTCTGAATAATAGTTGTTTATTCCTTGGGCTTATCCTCTCTTCTTACTCCTCATGGTCCACACATCCTTTCACAGAGAAAAGATGAGAACCATTCTCCATAGATCTGACAACTCCCTCCTTTGTCAGAGTCATTTCTTCAAACTGTCAGGGAATGTACCAACCAGAGTTTGGAAACTAGAAGGAAGAATAGGTCTTCAGAGGGAAGCAAGCCATTTCTAAATTTATTCCAACTGTAACCAATTTCTTAAGGAATATAGTGGTCTATACAGTTTTATTGCATAAATTATGTGATTTTATTTAACAGTTTGATTTTTATCATCTTCCTAAACCTGTATTCTAATACTATTTAATATAGAGAGATTCTAAGCAAGAAAAGACCTTGTACCTTGACCTCGAGCATGATACTGACTGTAAATAAAACAAGCTGTTAATTTGGTACCATTGTGGATTATCTGTGCCACTGCTGCCTGCGCTGGTAGTGCTGTACAAGCACAGCTGAACTGCTTTTAGAGCCAGCTCCATTGCTGACCCACAGTTGCCCCTATGTGTGGGCAACTTAGGTGCCTCCATGATGTGCCTCTAGAACTCAGCATGCATGTGGCTGGAGTTGGTTTGGGGAAGACTGTTTTGTTAGCCTTGGCTCAACACCAGCTGTGTTGAACCTACAGTAGCACTGGAAGAGGCAGAGGTGGCCTTTCTGAGACTGGCTGTGAGTTACTCCTATGGATGAGAGTACATAAGGTGGTGGCAATGTCAGTGCTTGTCCTACCTTCCTTGGGATTTTGTGAGGTCTTATTAGTGTGCAGGTACATAAACATAATTGCATTATCTTATGTCTCAACCTAGGAGTTGATGACAGAATCATGTAGTATGTTGAGAGCAGGTTCTCAGTGTCTCATTGAAACGTGGGCTATGCTCAACCCACTGACCTCAGTACAGTTCTGCTTTACTTTCAACAGGACAGGAAAAAAAAGTATTATTATTTGGTGATGACTTTTGTCGCATAACCTCACTCGGGGCATTTGCAACATCCTCGCAAGGGTTACACATTATGGTGCAGTTACTTTTGTTTGTGTTGACCTTTTGAGATGTATTAGTGGTATTACTGCTCTGTAAATATCTGGGGTTGTTTTGTGCTATGGGCTGCCAAATTTGTAGGCTTTAGACATGTAATGGCTGAATTAAATTTGTTTGATTTGTCTGTTGGTTAGTTGATTTTTCCTAAGGTGGTTTATCTCTTTGTCTGATGAAGAAATTAGAGTGGCTAATGAAAGTGAGGTTTGTGCAAAGTGTTCTGATTTTTCCTGATACTGAAGATTAATCAATAATCTCTTGCCAGCCCTTGTCACTCAGAGCAGGTGTTTTGGCTTTGGGTGTTTTACTCTAAAAGAGCATTGCCTTGAGTTGTCATAAATTTGACCTGAGCAGACTCCTGATGGCCTCTGTCCACTGGAGCAGCTGCAGGGAGTCAAGTGGGCTCACCCTGGCTTGGGCACACGTGGGCTTTGGGTCCTATGCACTCTGCAGCACGGACCAGGGATGTGTGTTTGCCCAGGTTTGCAGACCTGCAGATGGCACCAGTTTACAGGTCTGGTTGTTTGACAGTGCTTGAGCATGCTCTTAGCAGCAACGAGTAAGCAGAACCCCTTGTTAAATCCTGGGCTGACAGTCCCTGGCTTCTTAGTAGGGCTGCATGTCTAATGTCTGTGATGTGTTTAGCTTCTTATTCCTGGTGACATTAATGGCAGAAGAATCTCTTGAGTTTCTGAAGAAAACTTGACTTTGATCACTTAAACTGTGAGTCTGCAAAAAGGCACAGCTCAAGCTGTCAAAACAAGTTAACCTTGTAGAGGGTGCCCAGCTTGGGATCCTTTCTTAATGTTACCTTCTTAGTCTTGGTGCTCTGCAAGCAACACTGTAGACTGCCTTTTCCTCCTCTACTTACAAAATTACACTGGTTTTATGTTTGGTCTGTTTTGCAGAGCTATTGTGATGACTGTTTAATGCTCATAAAGAACAGTATGGCAAGTAAAGTACAGTGGGGAAAGCAGCAATGGTTATTTGTTGGGTGACTGAAAAATTTTTAGTGCATGTTTTATGTAGTTTGCTTTGCAGCCTGTATTCTTGGTGAATAGATATATTAAAACACCTTAGCCTCTTTTGATAATTTATCAGTTATTTGCTTGTTTACTTGATCTGTATTGCGAAAATATTTTTAAAACTGTACTTTTGTACAGTCTTCTGAGAGAGGTTTTCCCAACATGGATTTCAGTCACCAGCAGGTAACATCTTAGATGGTAGATTTGTCTTATGTAGCACTAACAACAAAACAATTGTAACATGTCATGTGAGGATCACTAGCTTGCACAATTTCAAATGATAATATAATCAAAACTTCATCAGGATACAGCTCTGTGTCATTTTTCACTCCCTTCCCCCCGCCCATTAATTTTCCTCTTTGTAAGTTTTTCATAGACTTTGAGACAAACTAGACCATGAAGAATCATGTTTAATATTAGAGTGACACCACACACCTAGACAAGATTCTCTGTGCACAGGTGTCCATTACTTGGCAGCAGTGCAGCACTCTTTCTTCTACTGTAGAAAAAGCTCGAATGTCACTGTGTTCTGAATTTATCTGCATGCCAGCTTACCCTTTACTGGGGAAAAATCCATGGATTTTGCAATGATGGGATTTTGCAATCCATGTATTTTTGTTCCCTTTATATTTTGCACAAGACTGGGGGGTGGGGGTGTGAGGGGGGTAACTGTACATTACTGTAGTTCGTTTTTTTTCTAACAAGTTGTTTTATTGAATCATTCTGAGTAACCAACCATCAGCACAACATTACTATAACCTTGAAGATAAAGTATGTTTCAGCGGCAGAGTTGACGTCAGTAGCCACAGAGGTATTGCCTCAAGCCCATTCCCTTCCCGTGTTTGCCCTCGCTGGAATATTGTGGAGCTGTGAACTGTTGTGTCTCAGCAGCATTGCAGGCAGGGTGTTGTCAGGCGTGGGCTAGCCCTCTGAGAAGCCTGCCTGCATTTCTCATGGTAGGGAGAAGTCCTCAGGGAGCCTACAGAGCCCAACAGCAGCTGCTTTTGCTGTGTCTGCATGCAGGCACACCCCAAAAGTCCAGAGAAGCCACTTGCAGACATGGTTGGGGGGATAGTAGTGAGCAAGGATGTTGGGGAGCAGCTGCAGCAGCAGCAGGGGGGGAAGCACAATACCTAAGAACCACTTGCGCATGTGTGTGTGTAGCTCAGGGCTTGGACGCACAGATGTAAGTGCAACATCCCTGTGGCTTGTGAGCGGGATTTAAAAGCTGCCCTCATAATTAAACCTGGATGCCAAGACTGTCTTTTTGGCATGGTACTCTTTAGATGCCACTTTGACTTGAGCCTTGTGAATTAGGACAGTCATCTCAGTGTCAAGAGTCAGCCTAGCCCAGAACTCAGTAAGGTCAGTGCTTTAAATAAGATACCCAGGGAAGATGATAAGCACAGGCAGAGCAAGTAGTACTTCTTCCCTAGAAATATCTGGTGCTTCTGATGCTCTGTAGCTCCAGGAGGAGCATTTAATATCCTTCTTTGAATATTTCTGCCATCATTTTGTCCATACGTGTCTCAGCCAAGACTTTGACCTCCTGTCATGTTTGAAAGATAATTTAATATCTTTTTTTAATGACTCCAGCAAAATGCTGCTTTGACTTTTTTGCCCACCTCACTATGCTTATTCTGCCTGCCATCAGAGCAACCTGGCTGACTATGCATCAACTTTGTCATAAAAATACCTGCTGAATTTCTGTAGTGCTGATGATTCTTTGAGACCTTCCTGTAAGCTACTGTTTCCAGCTTCTGGGCAACAAAAGTGTATTGCAATTTGCTGCAAGAGAAATAGAGAGTAGTTCAGCTTGCTCCATAACAAAGAACTGTGGATGCTGCTTCTAAATCTCCCAGTAACACATTTGGATGACCTTCATGAAATACCAGTCTGGGGAGGAAGGCTTTGCTTGGTTGCTACTCAAACGCTGATTAACATAAACTCAAAAATCATTGCTTATGGTAAAATAAATTAAGCTTCTTGCAGCCGAATAGAGTGAATTTAGAGCTAACGGGCTGGAAGCAGCTGGAAAAGGACTTGTTTCTTTGACAGCCCTCATAACTTTTCTTTAAAGAGAAGTAGTCTCCAAATTATGTTAGTTTTGTGTTAGGTATTATTTTTAAAATATTATGTTGGGTTTTTTTTATGATGGCAAAATGCCCTGAGGTGGATGTTTAGTGGACTTCAGACTTCTTATCTTCAGATGATCTACGAAACTGACAGCCAAAGCCAAATACTCTCCCTGAGTTTGGGAAAAGCTTTTGAAAGGCAGCTGATCACTATTTTATGATTTCTTATTAGAACTATAATAGATAATGTTTTGTTTGTTTGTTTGTTTTTTAAGATAAGCAGATCTACTGAGAACTGAGCTAACAGCTCAAACATCTGATGGTGACAGTTGTGGCTGGTGTCAGGAAACAAATTTAGCCCATAACCCTAGTGAAAGAATGAACAGTTTTGAGGAGAGCAAGGAGCCCCCTTACTGTATTACAAAACAGTAGTTGCATAAGGTACAATGTCTGCTGTAATAAAAAATGTCTATATTTCTTGTCTTTTTATTAAAAAAAAAGGGGGGGGGGGAAATTTGAATTCACATTTAAAAAGAACTTTGCTGGTTATGTTACTTTATTGTTTATTTATAAACATGTTTGAGGTTTGTGATAGTTTATTCCCCAGAGGTTTCCCTGCTCATGACTAGCACTCTGAACTGCTGGAGGTGGTTTTGTCTGTGTATTTCTTGCCGCTTGGACCTGTCACTACTGTATGTCCTTGCACAAACCATCTGAGCCACCTGTGACTGACTGTAGTTCAGAAACTGTAGCTGCTTCTTTTTTTTTTCTTTTCTCCCTGAAGGAATAAAAAGTCAGTTTGCATCTCAAGCTGTTGCTGTATCTCCTGTTTTCTTGGCATTTTTATTTTTTTCTATGTATCTTGGCTTTAGAAGTAAAGACAATGATGCTTAACTTCCATGTAAGATTAAGTGGGGAAAAAATATAAAAAGTTCAATATTTTTCATTTTTCAATTCCTTGTAGACATTAAGAGCGGTTTTTAAGGTTGAATATTAATAAGCACTGTAAGGGCATACATTTTTAATGTGGCTGCTGCCCACACTTGAAATTAGGTCATTCAGGTTTTCTCACTGTTTATTCCAGCAGTTAACATATGTATTGAAAGTAGAGTTCAAGACCAGTGTTTTATACTAATTAGAAGTGAATGAACATTGTAGTTGGGAGACAAAATATAAAACTTTATTTCTTTACCTATTTTATCTCTAGTAGTTCTTGAAGAAGCTGATAAACCTGGAAATGAAATAGAGGGAAAACTCTGTGCTTTTAGCTGTATTTTATGATCTCTCCCAGTTGGAAACAAGACAGGAGTCTGATTCCAAATGTTTGCAGGACACAGTTGGAGATGTGCCAAGATGGCAGCATAAACCAGTCATTTGCACTGTAAAACTAGGATTTGGGTGGGGGTTGGCATCGTTATTGATTTACTCAAGGAGTTTTAAAGGTTAGTCAAAGCAAAAGTTTATTTTTCAGATGGGATTGCAAATTAGTATTTTTCTTTATAGGAGAATCTTTGGTGACAGATTTCTAATAGGTGTATTTTGTAAAAGCAAAATTTTTTTTTTTTAATCCATGCTTGAGTCGTGTTTTCAAGATGCCAATTTCTGCACTCTCAATAAATAATTGAAATGCAGATCTAAATGTTTCCCAGCCAGTCATGAACAGCAATAAGTAACAGTAACTCTTAAGAAGCTGAAAATCACCTTGAAAGCTTACTGGTTACTATCTACCCCATCTCTTGCAAAGACTTAAGTTTAAGTGTGTGTGAAGTAAATGTGGGTTTCTGTAAAGATATGAAAATAACGATTTACAGAGTTTTGTAGTTGCCACACTTTCAATGAAGTATACATTATAATTAAAGCACGTTAGACTTGCAAAAAGAATCTGACAGAAATGTTGTTTTCTTTCAGCTCCAGTGATAAACCGATTCACCAGGAGGGCATCAGGTAAGTTGGATAAAGTTGCATGTTTCATTTGTCTACATAATAGTTGAAACATAATGCTGATGGTGATTGTCATGTAAAACACAATATGAGGTTAGTCAGATTTATCTGAAAGATGACTGACTTACGTTAACATCAAATGTGTTACCTGGTTTACTGAAAATGTAGCCAAGGTTTCAGATCACAGAACTTGTATGAAGCCTTCTTGTTGCTGTGGAATTTATGAAAAATCTAAGCTTTTATTTTTTCCATTCAAGAAAATATTTTTAGTCCTAACAGAACTGAACTTTGAAAGCAAAAACTGAACGTAATCCGATGCAGGGTTGTCTTGCTCAGCCTGAAAGAGCAATTTGATGATGATTTATGCATGAGCAAATGTACAACTGTGCTAGAAATCTCCCCGTGTTTTCCAAAACCGAGCTGGTTTGTGTACATGGTACATTGTCCTGCTGTGCAAAGCTGGCAGATTGGGTCCTGGAAGCAGCATTGCCATGGTGGTTGTGGTGTGTTGTTCTAGGAGCATGTCTGCCTCACTTGATAACAATTTGTGTATTCTTCTGGTTAACTTGGGTCTTGCATCTCCTCATTTTCTCTTTACCTTTATTCTATTACATGTAACAGATCCATCCAAATTACATATAATTAAAAATGAATATTCTTGGCCTCTCTTTATTCTGTTCTACCATAGCCTTTGGGCTTTGGTTTTGAGGGCTTTTTGTCCTGAAGCATGAGGCCTAGAACCTAAGTCCTATTTGTTTGAAATACTATTTATCTGGAAGTGGGATGTAAAAGCCACAACTAAATGAAATGAGACTCTTGACTGACTCTGAGTCAGCAGAGCAGAAGATGTAAGCTGTTCCTAGTCACCTTGGTATGCCAAGTTTAAAATCTAACTATAAAATGCTTTCTGGTTTCAATGGCAGGTAATTTTTGGTGAATGTAATAAAGTTTGTATTCCATAATGCAGTAAGTCTATTCAGACTTGCAATTTTGCTAGTTACAACCCTAGTCAGATAGTTCCTTGACAATATAAAAATATCAGTGGATATCCTCGGGATTACTAAGAAATTGTAATGAAAAAATGCAAGTGTGCATGTGCAGGATTGGTGCATCGCACAGGTAGCACAAAATAAGAAAATAAAATGAATTCCAAATATTCTCATGTTTTAAGTAATGATGATACTTCATGAGGTACTTTAGCAAAAAACGAATGGTTCGTTAACTAGCACTCAGTAACAGTGAGCAGAGCTATATGCAAATTACATTGCATGTTTTAAGGAGAATTTTTACTGTGACTGATTGATAGCTGACTTTAATGAATGCAGTCCTTATAACAGATGGGTGATAAGCTTTTGTATTTCAGTAGGAGAGTTTGACTGTTTGAAAAGCTAATACTTGCTCAGGAAAAAAAAAAGTCAGTTATTTTTAATGTTCCTTTAAGAGGAAACTAAAAACATGATAGAAACCTGAAAACTTTTGCACAGTTATTGGGGAAATAATTTCCATTGGCAATTAATATTTAATGTGTTTCGGTCTTGTGGAGAGGTAAAATAGAGCTACCTTATTCAGAATAATGAGTTAAGTTGTATGGTATGGCCCAGATGTAAATCATGTGAAAACACTTCAAGCTGGAGCAAGGTAATACTGAAGCCTACTATGTGTACTATTTTATTAAGTTTATTGCAGTTTAATAGTAAAAATAATTATTTTCTAAAAAGAAAGTCCATGAATGGTGATAGTATTTAAGAAGAAAAGTAAGAACTATATGACTACTGAAGAGGTACAGTACATTTAAGAAACTTGATGGATAAAATATCAAATTAAAAATATGAAACAGACTGTGCTGACAATACAGACATTTTACAGGGATGTTTGCAGTTCGAACCATGTTTTTAAATACTTCATCGAACAATTATTTAGATGCATTAAGGTAATCAAGGTACCTTGCAAGTGGAAATGTCAGATAGTAGCTGGGGGGTTTTTTGCTTGGTAGCTTCATAGCATTCTGTAATCAAAATTGATTCTCATGTTTAGGAAATGGGACGCTGACCTTAGGGTCTTTCTTAAATATGGATTCAATTTTAGTCTATTTATTGGAGAGATACTTTAAAATTTGAAATGTGTAAGATTGTTGATTCTTGAATTTTCTTGCAGATTTGCTTCTCATGAACATTACTACAAGTTATTGAGAAATATTCAGAGAGATAGCTGTACTGTGGTTTCATGGTCCCTCTGCTCTAACAATACTGTAGACTGATTCTGAGAGTGTGATTTTTTTTATTTTTTTTTTCTTTTAATGTCCTTGTCTTTGTCACGCCTCTGCCCATGGCTTGTCTCTACTTTCCTTGTGTGACCTAGGAGTTGTGCTGCCTGGAGGTGCATTGATTTAAAGAAAATAGGAATACAGGAGGTTTTGATGATTTGATTTTCACTGAGTCTCCAACTGATCTGTGGTGTGGCTCCCAAATACCTACATCTGAAAGAGTGTTGTTAGTGGTTGCTTTTAGCCAGAGGTGGGATGGAGAAAGAACTGCACTACTGACAATCAGCTGAAGTAAAATACTCAATGCTATCCCCAACAAAGCTTCCTGGAGTGTTCTGCTAAAAGCTGCTTTTTGAGCTCCTTTAGTGATAAGCAGGGAGAAGTCAGGAGTTGACACACATTTCTTCACAAAAAACAATAATTCTCTACAGTGGATATCTTGATTTTGATGTTTCTGTTATTCTTTGGATAATGCCTAGTATTTTACTTGGTGGCATGAGATATAGTTATTTTTCCTAACTGAGCTAGAAATTAAACAGCCAGAGTTAAGTTGCTGAAGCACCTGCTGAAAATAGTATAGTAAAGCATTTATTCTTTAAGAGCTGTTCCTGTCAACATGCTGTGAATGTATTAATGTACTGTCATTGGGATGTAGAGGATAAAGGCTTAAGGAAATTAGGATCAATTAATTGTTCTTGAATTTTAATTCTTAACATTTATTGAGTTGCCTAGCTTAGTGTGTCTTATCCATGTTTATGCATACTGACTAGTATATATGTAGTGTAGGCTTTATACATAAAATGCACACACAATATAGTAATGATGACATGGCTACTTAATAATGATCTTCATTGTTCTGGGCTATGCACAAAGAATAATCAAAATTATAGTCTTAAATGGAGGATCTTATCAAGAGGAGGTGATGAAAAATACTTTAGAGCTAGAAAGAACAATGAGACAGCTGCAAGTAGTTAACCCTTATTTTTTCTTTTAAAATCTGGTGGGATGGAGATGAAGAGAAAAGAGAAAAAACTGTTGAGGAGATCAAGAGCCTTTGATGGATAGCTAATAGAGTTCTGTATGTCAGCAGAAGTTTTGGGTTCCTGCTTTTGAGCAAATTGATGTAAACTAATCTCATTAAATGAGATGGCAGAGGTTTAGAACAATACAACAAAACCAGCATGAGTCTGCTATAGAATGAGCTTAAATTTATGCTTGATAGATACCATTTACAGAGGCTATTTGTACCCATTCACAAGTATTATATACAAATGTATAATATCTTAATCAAGAAATAGATAACAGCCTTTATAGTTATTTCAGTTATGTATCTGCTTAAGCTTCTGAAAGAATGAAGAGAACCTAACTGAGGGTGCTGTGAGTTAGCCTTCTTAAGCTAAGAAGAACTGGTAGATAGGCTCAGCATTATAACAGCAGAGATAACGTCCTCATTCCTCTGCCCCAAACAGTATCTAAAAATACCATTGTCATCCTGGGGGGAGAAAACAAATGAAGTTTTAAATATTGTTCTCTTAGTCAAATAGGAAAGAGAAGTAGCTTTATTTATGTGTCAGCTTCTCCAAAAAGCTCTAAACAAAAATAATTTAATATAGTCAACAGGCAGAGTTGAACATCAGTGCTGAACCTCTAGGAAGAAACTGACTTAGGTGTATCTGGAATAGCTTGCAGTCAAGGGGATCTCCCTATGTGGAAACACCAGAAGGAAGCAAAGGAGATGAAAACTTTCAGGCTTCTTCACCACAGCTGCTGGTGAGGACTTCTCTTAAAAAAAAAGAGAGAAATACATTATAAGTAAATTGATACTGCATCAGCCATCAACTTAATTGGGAAAGACACAAAGAAAAAACCTTGACAGACAAGATCTTCATGCAACAATATTTTTATTTTTTTTTTTTTTTTTTAAAATTTTGAAACCTTTTTCCAATATGCAGCTGTTGAAATTCGGAATATTTTTGGCCTTTACACACACTGCTAAGAGCTGGCACTTTTGGGTAGATGGCTGATAAGGTGAAGAGCAAAAGCTGAGAAAGAAGGAAAACATTTTTCATGCCCCGTGAAGACAGGGCTGCATTGGTTTTTTGGGGTTTTTTTTCCTCCTTTTATGGAAATACAGAAGTTTTTCTGAGAACCCAGCTCATTTTACTTAACTGTACAAATTTTAGACTTATAAAACATCAGCAGTTTGAAGAGAAACAAGGAGATGCAACATTCCCTTTATTACTAATTGCCTGAAATGCCCAGAAGTTGTGATAATGGGAATGTCTAACACAGATGTTAGGTAATGTGAATTGGTAGAGAAGCTGTTTTAGTTCACTTCCCAAGCCTTGTGATTTTTTAAGTATTTTCTGGCAAGAATATCTTGCAGGTTAAAAATATTTTCTCTTAAACTCAGTCAGCAGAAAATATTTAATAGGAAACCCATGACACTTTGATTAATTTGGGAATTTTCAAATTAAATCTTTCAGTTGAAACCCTATGCTTAGTTTCTAGACCCTTCAAGGATGGTTTTTATTAAAACACTATTGACACACAGTGAAACATTTCACAAACAAGTGAGTACTTCATAGCATCATTATGTATATGATTTATTTTATATATGTGATGTACTTTATAGCATCATTATGTATAATGATGACATCAGTGGTGGGCTGCCTGTCAAGACCTCCAAGCCCTGTGACTGCTCAGCTGGGAGCAGGACAGTGCCACACCATCAGAGACCGGACATGAACAGGCTCCGTTTGTCACACGCAGGTCATATTACAGGGCTGTCCCTCCGGTGCGGCTGGCCCGTGGCCCGTCCCGCCCGAGCTGGCTGCATCCTCATCACGCGGCTGTGGAGATGGGTGTTCTCAGATCTCCCTCTGACGCACGAGCTCACGCCTCTGCCTGGCGTGTGATAGATGCCTGTGTTTTGGCACACATTCAGACAGGAGGAGGGAGGTTCTGCACAACCCTCATAAAAGGGAAAATCTGGGACTAAGTTTGATGGAACAATTTATCTATTTTTCAGCTCGTTCTTCATCTCTGTGTAAGGTGCCATTAGGAAGAAAGTGACAAGATAAAAGTTTTGGGCTTCATTATTCTGAACAGATGTGTGGACTGTGGATTAGTCATGCCCATAGTATCATTGACATATATCACTGCTAGTTTTTAGTTTAATGATTTCTACAGAAAATGTGACAACCTACTTAAGAAACACTGAGGAATTTTACTGAATTTAGACCATGGGAATCCTGTTAGAAAGCAATTAGCCATTCCTTCACTAAAGTTATAAGTATGGAAATACCAGGAAATATTAAATTAAATGTAAAAGAACATTTAGGAAGAGCAAATCGATACTGTTAGCCAGGAATAGTATATGCCTCTGGGAACAACATTTCATTTGTAATTTCAATCTACTCGAATTATACTGAGATTTGCACCCACTTTCCTATGACACATGAAAAAATGTTGGAGAAAGACAGCTAATTGAAATGAACTGCTATTCCCTTTTATACAGGAAGACAGAAGCTGGAGTTTTACAAAAATTGAGGAATGAAAGTCCTGTTTGGGATTCTGAGAGGGATTGTGCCAGAGCCTGCTTTTTTGGTACTCAGGTCAATGTAGTCTCCTGTTCTGCTTGAGACTACATAGGGGTCTATCTAAGGAGCTTTTTTATTTTTTCCCTCTTATTTTAGACGGACCAGTATTTGGCACTCTTGTATATGCAATGCTTTAATGTAGTATCTAATACTTCCGTCACAACCAACCAAATGCATTGTAGGCAAAGAGGAGATCTTTTTGTTACGTAACTAAGAAGTATGAGTAAAATCCTGAGAAAACATTCTTGTCAGCACGAGTCCAGCCATGTAGAAAGGACACGTATGGAGTTGCCAATACTTCATCTTCATAAGCCCCATACATCTGGTATTTATTAAACCAACTCAGTTTCTTTCATATGTCACCCAAGAAACTGGTCTGCTGCAAAAATGAGGGTGGGGAAGTGGTAAAATTTTTATGGATCAGCTGAAGAAATGCAATCCACGTGTGAAGGATGGTGTGGAAAAATACTAAAAGGGCTGTTGCAGAACTGTGCTCAGACAGCTGTCACAGAAACAAAACAGAGACAGGAGTAACACAGTGTGACAGCAGCTGACATATCAGGTTAGTAAGGGCCTAGAAGAGGAGAGTAGGAAGCCTATGCTTGATACAGTCAAAAAGAAGAGTTAAGTGGGGCTTCAAATCCTTTGTGGTACACCTACCACCAAATGCCCAGGAACAGTGCTGCTTGGGTGTGAGACATGCTCATTTCCTGCACTGTGCACATTCCCATCTCTGCAGAGAGCCTGGTCTCAAAGGGAAGGAAGATTAAAATATGTGATAACAAAAATGTGCTGCATAAAGGAGGCAAACACTGCCTTGCTGTTAGAGAAAGGTTTGCTGCAGTTTGGCAGAAGTGTTAACTGTGTGCATTGCTATGCTCATATTCTGTGCTTGCTGATATGGTATCCTCATACCTGACTCTTGATGCTAGTTACTTAAAACCTCCTTAGCACATCTTGACTGTGGAATGGTCAAGAAACAGTGTATTTAAAATTGAAAGTAACAGGAATAAATTCTTTGCTGTAGATGCTGTGCCCCCCCCCCAAATATGGATGTTAGTGTCACTTAGCATAGAACAAAAAGCTATTTTGACAAGTTGACATGAAAAGCAGTTAATGGCATTCATATGTCCATTTAGCTGGTTATGACACACTGGTGATCATAAACAAATATATATGGCACTCTACCCCACACCAATGGCAATTACAGCTAAGGCTCTTGTGATGGTACAGAGCAGCAGTATAAATGATGTCTTGAATAAATAAAAAGTTAGAAATGAAATAATCTGTCTAATGGTTTTCTAAATGGTTGTGAACAAGGTATCTGGAATGAGCCACAAGAGTGGCCTCTCAAGGTACAAGAAAATAATAAAAAGCCAAACACACACCAAAAAAAACCAAAACAAAAACCAAAAATACACACACACAAAACCAGCAAAAACGAAACAACCCCCCAAAAAACCCAAGCAAAAACCAACAAAACACCAACACCAAAAAAAAACAACAAACCAACCCAAAAACCCAACAGACTTTTGATCTAGATTTGCTGAATAGTGGCCTCCTGCCCTCCTAACATAAGAGCATGCATGGAAGAGAGAGGCCTTGGTTAGGCTGATGGTCAGCCGATGGTCAGCCCATGGCAGTCTCAAAATACTGTGTGTCTAAGGGTGGAGGAGAGTGCATGAAGTAGAGAAAGACCTAATACATGTGTGCACACTCAGGCACATGTGCTCGTGCACATACAACTTCTGCAATATATATGCTTCTCTTCTAACTGTATAATAGTAAGTTGTTCAGTTTTTGTGGCCTTGACACATAGAGGCATGGCCCGTGTTTTTATATTTTATGTTTGCTAGCTTTAATTAGGTAAATTTCATGGAATATTGACAGTGGGCAGCTGTTTGTGTGAGAGATGCTTTAAGTGGAACATGGGATACATTCATGGTTCTGTTAAAAAATAAATTAATTTGGAAAAAAAATACAAAATGCTAAGTAATAATATTTGGTAAAATTGCCTAAAAGCTGTAATACTTTTTGCTGCATACTGCTGTTCAATTATGTAGAATTTCTTGCATGTTTCCTTTTTCAATACTTCCTGTGGAATCTTAATTTTCTAAATAATACTCTTTTGTCTTCTGTGGAAGGTAGACACTTTTTAAAAAAAATTTAATTCAGTTTCTATTGTTTTTGTTATATTTTAAATTTGTTTCATTCTGAGAGAGCAGGTTTCAGGGTTGCGAACTGGTTTTCTTTATCAGTTGCTGTGACAATGATTTACCAATTTATTTTTAAAAATTTTTTTAGTAATTTGGTGATCAAGCTGGGGGGAAAGACACTTGCAATTATGATACAGTGCACTGACATTTATTGGAAATGCTTGGTTTGAATTGCTATGGATTTGTGGATTATGAATTGAAGAATGTGTGTATTCTATCAAAGAACTCTTCAAGTAACTAACTGTGGTTTACTGAAAGTGCCAGTGATACCCGTAATTCTGTCATACCCATACATTTACAGCAGATAATCTTTAGGATGTGGTATTTTGTGGTTTGTCCTTGACTGTAATGTAATTCTTGTTTGGAGTTTGAACAAAGTTCTTTCAATATGTATGACGTTTTCAAGGCTGAAGCAAAATCAGTTTCTCTGTTACGTGTTTTTAGGCTTAATGATCAGATATGTGACAATATAGTTTTAAAATTCATGGTTAAAAGCTCCATGTTACCATTGAATTATTAAGTAGAAAAAACTTGTTTACCAGAAGTTAAAACTGATTGATTGACAGTTCTATTTTCTATCATGAATTTATTAAGCCTGTGTACAGACTGATTTTTAAAAAGTGCTCAGTATGTCCCTCTGATTTCAGTAAGAATGAAGGTGCTCAGTTGGATGGCAACTAAAGGGGCTAGTGGTTGTATTGTGCAAAAGAAGCAGCAAATTTCAGGGGTCTTTCTGTTCAGTTCATACTTTTCATGCAAGGCTCCTTAATCCGTGACTGATGGATCATTTTTGATGCTATTAGTTATATGAACAACTGGAATTGTATCTATTTTTAGGCTGGTTGCAATCACATCAAACTACTGGGTTTCTTAGCACATTTATTATATGAGTGGTACCAGCAGGAACTTTACATTTACATCCCCATGTTGCCATTTTAAGTAAATATTCCTTTTTTATGAAACATCTCCGTTTGGTTTCCTTCCATTAGTTTTACAACTGCAAAGCTGAAACTACTACTGTCCTTCTTTCTGAAGATAAAATTATACACGTTAATGGTTAGGTTATGAAATTGCACATCGATGTAAGTAGGTAGAATATGCGTAAGTGGCTTGTCGGAAGGTGATAATGTAACCCTGTGCTGGCTGGATTAATGGAAGCTCTTTGTTCTCAGCCATCTGTGGTAATGCATGTGTACTTCTTTATTTAGCAAATGTTTAGTATCAGAACTTGGGGTTATTTAACCTGTGTTTTTATTTCGTGTTCCACACAAAATGAAGTGGGAGCAGCATGACTCTTTGCTTCTTCATGTGGTCCTCTTATTTTTGTGGAGGATCATGTCCAGTGAAGAATTACAATTCCATTTTTCACTTGAGTCATTGGTCCTTTAGTTGATATAGCCACAAATGTATTTTAGGAACTATATCCTTTTACCTCTGACATGGAGTTGACTATGAAACTGGTGACTAGACTACTTCTCTTTAGGTTTTTAAGGGTTCTTTTTATTTTCAAGTCTTTCAGTCTCTGCTTCCTTGAGAAATCCAGTTTTATTCATACTATCTCTTTTCTGATCATCACAACATATAATTACAGTGATAAACATTACAAAGCAGATTGGAACAAGATTCTGCAACTGTAATCAATTCAGCAGTGGTCCCCTACCTTCCAAAAATTGTATTAAACACAAGCATTTTGCACCAATATTCCATTAAAATTTAGAAGTTTATTCTTTATGCTGGAGAAGGCCCAGAGTTGTTGGGTAGTAGCTGGGTGAAGGAGTGGAGACCGTGAGCCATGTGCTCCCATCTTCTCTCAGGTCTTGAAGCACCCTGTTATGCCTTTTCTTTCTATTATATTCTTGCAGATATAAGGAATGGCTGGGGACTACGGGGGACAGATGCACCAGTATGAGGGAGCGGAGGCTCTGTATATGGTGTATCCACCATTCTCTGGATCCCACAGGCTACCCATGCTGTATGTACAGTCCTTTTACATGGTGTCTCTAATTCTTTTATAGTCCTATAGTTATTACCTGGCTTCATCCTTACAGGTCCTTACCACTGAAACCAGTGGTAAATTTATATTTCTTACCATGTTTTGACTGATTTTTAAAAGATATAGTTTTCAAAAGTCAGTGTAGTATGCTGATGAGTTATGAATCATTTTATATGAGATGGAAGATCTTAAAATTTCCTTTCACTAGCAGTTCACCATTTTGATTTTGTTGGGGTTTTTTTCAATTTTTTTTTTCTCTTGTACTGTGCCTCTTGCAAGTCATCAGATTTTCAATGGTAACAGCATAATAGCTAACACTTCATTCTGAACTGTTCTTGAAAAAGAATAAAAGAAAGTATGAAAGGCCTTTTTCTTACTGAGTGTAAGTGTTGCAGTAGGAATACATGTCTATCTTGGATAGTTTTGTTATCATCAATATATAATTGTGTCTTTCTATGGGTGATACTCGTAAGTGAACATTGACAGTGTCGGTATACATAGTCCTCCATACTGCAGATCACATCATTATTTTCCCTTGGCAGTACCTGTAGGGGCTCAATGCCCAACCTTCACTCATCCTCAGCTGTAATATGCTCAGGGACATGTCTGCTACTCCAGCCACTCTGCAGAGATTAACCACTTTCTGCTTAGGCAGATTTTTCTTCTGCATGGGGGATTATTCTGTATCCTGTTACTTTTTTTTTTAAAGCAGTAATGTATTTATTATTTACATCTACTGCTGTGAGACTTGGGAGGTTTGAATTTCATTGTTCCTTACGTGAAGTATTTTTATTGCTTAGAAAGTGAAGCCTTCCTTCCAAGTGCTCTATTTGCTGTTCTTTTAAATTTAGCAAATGAAGGGATTAAGTGCCTGTGTTGCACAGGAGTGCAGCTGAGAAAGCCATGAAGGCCTCATCTGGTTCAGGTGTCTGTGGTTGCAGTGGTGCTGCTCACTGCCAGGGTACAGCACTGCTCTGTGCACCTCTGGCATCAAACTACCTCTGGTAGTTCCTAGGATGGCTATTGAGTTGGTGCCTGTCTCCTTCTCCAGACTGGTCATGATAAAGACCAGTGGAGCCCACAGAGTTGCAACAGAGTCTTGTGACACGGATGAAGCTTGTTTATTTACACTGACTGTAGCACTGGCTTACCAAATCTACACCAAGATGTTAAGCATACATCAACTTTTTCCAGTTCAGCAATGGTGTGATTTACAGCTCTGTCAGATACCCTGTCATGAACTGGGGATACCTCTGTAGAAGTGACACTTTGTTTTCAGAAATAACACATAGCACTTTGTTCATCAAAGTTCAAGAAAGTGAGTTTAACTTGTTACAGTACTATGTTCTCTCAGCCTCATCATCGATATAATCTTAGACCCCCAGTACTGTGACACAGTCCCTAGGATATGAATGGGGATATGAAATTAATGTTCTCTTGGGCTCTTTCTTTGATGGGTGATGGTAGTGGTCATTTGGAAATGCATCTTACTCCAGAAGGGGGAAAAGGAGCTGTTGGTATTGTAGGAGTAATGGTCATTCATTACACCTGATGGATTACTGGATTCCTGATGTAAATACGGAGGACCCTGTTGTTTATAATTCAACCAGCACTAGTATTGGATGCCTCAGTTCAACTGCTTAATTGTGAAGTAGGTAGACACGTGATTTGCACTTCAGGATTTGGGCTCAGCCTTTCTCCCCCCCTCCTCCCCCTTTCTCTTCAGACAGTGCACTGGCTGGATGTTCTCCATCTCATGCTAGAGAGGACAGTGTTCAATGAACCACAGTGGCCAGTGTTCTTGTCAGGTTATTTTCAGGTGAGTGGAAGGTTAGCTTAAGATTTCTGTAGTTAAAACATATGGAGACCCCATGGGTATTTTGCATCAGTTTTCTGTACTTCTGGTGTTGCTCCCCAGTAATAAGATCATTCTGAAATCAGTTTTGTTTCTTAAGAGAAATGCTGTCTTTTGCCATTTTACTGTAGAATTGTTGAGGAAGCATCATATATTTATGAATGTGAGATTTCTACACTCTGGTGCAATTTGTTCCTTCCTGGTGAAGTTAAATGCCTGGAAATATGAAAACAAAACAAAACCAAACAAACAAAACCAAACAAACAAACAATCAAAACCCCCACAAATAACAAACAAACAAAAAACCCTAACAACAACAAAAAACCACAACAACAAAAAAACACAAACAAAAACCAAACAACAAACAAGCAAACAAAAATAACAAAAAACACCAACCCACAGAAAAAAAAGTGTGTGTGTAATTTTATTGTTGTGATTCTGACTTGCGTTTTATCAGCTTGTTGTCTTTATCCATCTTTCTCTGACCGACAGGACTGTGTGCTGAAGCCTAGAATACCTCTCAGAGCTAATCTAGGTGTGTGGGTGTGGCCTCAAGGTTCAAGGCAGCCTCTATTTTTCACTAGGACATTGTGGTTACAGAGTCCTGGCCTGTATAGAAACATAGTGGTGTTTGTTAAGAATATGTCATATGGTGGCTCCTCTTTTGTTTTTTTCTCCAGTAACTTAGACAATGTTCTGGTTTCCTTCAAAAATCTGCAGGCTGGAATGCTGGCTATGTTGGACATTTTCTCCTTTTGCTTCATTCTCTGCTTATATCAGGGTGAGGAGCCTCAGGAGAGGTCTTAGATGGTTAAATTAAAGGCAATATCCTCAAAATAATAATTTCAAATGAACTACACAGAAGCAGAAGCTTCTTGGCCATAAAAGAGTAATGAACTTTGGTCCCTATAATCTGCTGGGGACATTGGAACATAAATCCCAATAATGTGCTCAGGGCAACAATCAATAGCATTTTTGCTATTTTGGGTTTTATGCATTGGGTTTTATGCATTTAGCTGCCTGCAGTTCCTGCAGCCTTCACCAGCATGTTGAAGGCTGATGGTGCTCATGCATGTAGATGCTGCATCTGGATATGTGTTTATTCCATATTTTGATGATCTTTCTTCTGTATATTCCATTACTATCAAGACTTTTCAGTTTCTCCATATTATCGATTTCTCTTTGTGCATCTGGTTCTCAAGAAAAGCAGTTAAAAGTCAAATCTTGTACCATCATAGATTATAAAGTTCACTGGTTATTGACTTCAAAACAAATCCTAGTTTATACTAAGTGTGAATCAATGATTTACCTTCCTGCCAACTGCTCAGGGTCAATGTCTCCTGTGACGAGCGGTGTGCTGAACTTTTGTGTTATTTCACACTAGGTTATACTTCCAGTTCTGGCTTTACTGTAGTCTTCTGTGATAAATCCACACAGCAAGCAGGCCACTATTCTTCAGGTTCTGTAACACGTTCCTTGTGACAGGACTGGGCTAAAATCTGCAAGGGAATGTTTTCAGTTTTTTCACCCATCTTCAAGAGCAGTGACATCAGATGTGTCCTTTACTCAATAATGACAGAAAAGCCTTAAGGTTGCCTGTGGCACTTTCTAAAGTGGTTCCATAGTTGATCTTTTTGATAACCATTCAGATACCCTTTGCCAGGTAATTAAGGGCATCAGGGCAACAACCTGGAACTGCAGGTACTGTGAATATACCTGTGAACTGAAAGTTTAAAAGATAATTTTCCAATGACTAAATTCTTCTGTTGTAGGATAATTAAAGTTGGAAGGGACCTTACTAAACCTCTAGTCCAACCTTCAGTTCAAAGCAGGCTGTTCTTAGATCAGATTGTGTTGCTGAGGGTTGGTTCTTGAAAAACCTCCAAGGACTGGGGGAGACTGCACATCCTGTCTGGGCAACCAGCTCCGCCACTGGACTGCTTCATGATGAAAAACTTTTCTTATATCCAGTCTAAGACTCTCTTGTTTCAACTTAAGCCTTTGTCTGTCATCTTCCCACCATGCATCAGCATGCAAAGCCTCAATGACCTTCCCACAGATACTGCTAGGCTGCTGTCAGGTTCCTCCAAAGCTATCTCTTCTCCAGGCTGAACAAACTCATCTCTCTCAGCCTCTGCTTGCAGGACAAGTGCTTGACCATCCTGGTGACCTTCTGATGAGCTTGTTCCAATTTCCTGTACTGGAGGCACCCATAGTGGACCCAGTATTCTATGTGGGGTCTAATGAGTGTAGAGTAGAGGGGGGCAATCATTTCTCTTGTTCATAGAGTTTTGGCTGAAGAAGCTGTGCTCTGGCTCACCCTAAGGGTCCATTTATTCTCATCTGATATTTAACGGAGCTGTTGCTGAAGAACATCTCTACTTCTACTTCTTTTCCTGTGATGAAAAGACTGAACTGTAAGCCTGAATTCTAGCACCCTGCAAAGCAAGATGTTAACTCCTTGTTTAACTTGTGCTGTAATTCTGGGAGCTTTTCTGAAAAGTGGTCACCTGGCACACATAATTTCCTGTGCTATTGGTTTCAGTAAAGGTAAGGTGTCTGGCTCAGTTTAGAATTCTTTTTTTTTTCCCCCTCCAAATTTAAAGGAATTGTGGTTTACACAGGGGTCATCTGTTATTATCTCTCCTCTCATGAAGTAAAAATATAAATGAAAAGCTTTCTTCCCTTCCATTCAGTAGGAATAATTTCATGTGTATATTATCTCCCTAAAAGTATGGGTCTGTTTTGTATGTGTAGCTGACCAAGAGTAAACCAAGTTAGAAGCATGAACTTTGTTTAGTTTTCAAAATGGCAAGTTCACTTTTCTTTTGCGGTTTTCTGCTGTGGATTCAGTTGCTGATAAAGCTGCTGCATTTGCACTCATGAGCCTTCACCTGTTATCTGAGAGTTTCATTTTCTGCTGAAACAGTGTAAGGTTGTGGTTGTGCAAGGGAATGCAAGAACTGGTCCCAGTGGAGATCTTGTGTTTTAAGACGAGATCATGAGTTGAGGTTTGTGTAAAATAAGTAACTGCAGAAAATGGAGCATACCAGAACAGGGACTGGAATACAGCAGCGAGGTATTTGTGGAAATGTGTTCAGCTTTTTCCAAGATAATGTGATGTACTTTTCAGAGATTTGTTGTATAAGTCTGGAAGCAATTCATACGTGGATTGTTTTGGTCCTTTCCTCATTAAGTGGAAAGAGCACAATCTTTCTGGGTCAGCTGCAGGTGCTGTTGTCATCACAGTCACTTGGGTATGTAGTAGACTGGGAAGTCTAAAACAATTATCTTGACAGTCTGAGGCTGTTTGGGGTCACATTGGCAGGTGTTCATTGATCTCCTGTATTCATTGTGTCAGTTTTTTTGGTCTCATTATTAGCCATTTTCTCTTCAGATACAATGTGGCTTTAAGTATGTACTGAGAAAACAGAGTTAAATGCTGGTGACCAGCATAAAAGAGTAATATAACTTAGACTGTCCTACATGTATTTATAATGCTCATTCAGACTTTCTGCATGTTCTTGTAATAGTATAAAACAAGAGGGAGCAAAAGAGCACTGTGAACATCTGCAAGATCCATAGATAGAAGAAATAAAATGGGGTTTAAAATACGCAAGAAAAAGCTAAATTCACATCTGTTTGTGTGTTCACCTGTTCAGTCTCTTGACTGCAGTAGTATTTAGTTCATACTGGTACCAAATGTGTATGTGTGAGAGGGGTGGAGTGTATCTAGAAAGCTAGGAATAAAGATGTGGGGTTTTTTTCAGTTATCATAGTACATAGTCTGCGTTTAACCTTGGCTAAGGACTTTCTGAGAAATATTATTTCAAAGCAATGACAGGTCTTTAGCTAAATGAGTGGAGGTTTGGGTTGTTTGTTTTTTTTTTCCTTTTAGCAAAAGATTAACTAGTTCTGTGAGACCTCGATGCCTTCCTTCTTGCTCTGAGTGGTAAGCAGTCACACAGTTACAGACAACTTCTATTATTAGGGAATGTTAGGTGTGGTAGTCTCTGTTGGCAGGATGATTACAGTCTCAGTTCTCAGAAGGATAGTAGCTTTGGCTTGTTATAGTTGTCTGCAACATCACAGATGTAGGTGAGCATGTAGTAGTTGCTATCTTGGGTGCTTGCTTTCTTACCTTAGTGTGCAGTCCCAGTATTATATCATGACAACAGTTTATATTTTGTCTATGAAAATATAAAACAGCATAAAATATAAAACAACATAAAATATTTCATAGTTATGCTTTGTCTTCTAAACTTCCTTTGGCTATCTAAAGAGAATTCTGTCAGCAGAAAGTCTTAAATAGATTTTCTGGAATTGTTGAGAAACCAGATGTTCAAAATCAACCTGTTCAAAACTTGGCAGATACATTTTCCATAATGTTTTTTGTCTACCTGTCTTCCTGTTTTATCTGGAACCTGTTTAGTAAATTTGGTTTATCATATTTCTTATACAGAGGATTAGGTGAACATGATTTAGCCATTTGACCAAAGCCAACATACCTAAAATTAGCAAGCTAAAATTCCAGGATACAAGCTCCTTTAACTTATTACTACGTTTCTTCTTGGCTAACAGCCTGGGCCCAGGAGAAATGGACAGCATCTCATTACAGATTGTTTTGTAAGGTAGAATGTAGGGCACTAATGTAAAGTGGGGAAAGGTGGATTCAAGCTTCCTTCCCCTGATCCCATAGCTGTGAAAAGCAAAGGTAAATTTGCTATAGCAACCATTCTTCTAAAAATACAACTCTGGTTCTTTTTTAGGTGCCTGTCCTCAGTTTACTATTCTGAATCCCATATAGCTACAAGGTTTTCTGTGAAAGTGATTGAGATTGAATTTTGCACTCCTTTAGCCCAAACCAAGTCTACCCTGTAATTGGGAACACTGTTTTTGACATATGTTTCTAAGGAACTGTTGTAATTATGACTTAATTAGACCCCATTCCAAAGGTTCCTAGGAATATTCTAGATGTACTATTATCTGTACCCATCTGGATGCATTCCTGTGCATCATGCCCTAGGTGATCCTGCTTTGGTGGGGGCTTGGACTCGCTGATCTCTAGTGGTCCCTTCCAACCCCTAATGCTCTATGATTCCTTATTTTGCTGGATGATCAATCATGCTGCAGTTGGCAGGTTTTTCACTTAGTCTTGGTCAAAGCCATTCAAGGTGCTGGCAGGACACTGAGAGAAGCTTGTCAGAGCCAATAGTTTTGGCTTTGTCCCTAACATCCCTAGTGTCACTCTTTGCATAAGTCTTTGGCTTAGGAGTCACCTTCTCATGTCTGTCCTTAATCTACCTTTTTTTTTTTCTCCCCAATTTTCTTGAATCCTTTTATATTTTTACATGTCCGGTCACCAGTGATTGTTTTCTTTGTGTGTCACTCCTAATTATTTTATTTCCTTTACTATATCCTCTTTTAGCTATCAAGATCTTGTGTTAGCCTTTAAAAAAAAGGCATATAAAATAGCCATAAATATGTGATTCAAAAAATAACCACCTTCTTTTTTCAGTAACTCTTTGCCTATCTGTAGTACTAATCCCTCTCCTTTCCCTGCTCGTCACCCTAGTCCCATTAAATCAGGGTGGTGGTGCTTGGCTGTTTTACATGGTGCTGAGTTCTGCTCTTGAATCTTCCCCTCTTGAATTCTGTTTCTTAAGCTTTCTTGGTTCTTCTCCTACTTTCCCAAGCAGTCCTTCACACAGCACAGGCACTCCCCCCTCCTCCAATACGTTAGTTAGAGTGCCTTGGAGAAGAGTGTCTTTCACCTCTTACCCATCTGGATGTCTTTACTTACCTTATTGTGGTGGGTTGACCCTGGTGGACATCATGTGCCAGAAGGAGAGAAAATCTAGCAAAAGATATAACAAAAGATTGAGAGATTAAAAGAGATTAATGGGTAATGAGTTCATTTGAATGTGTATTTGTGCTTCCTCTTTAAGGTATTCAATATATATATAATTTTGCCATCAAGTTTGAAAAATTTGGCTAATGTAATTTTTGAAGAAGTGGTTAATATTAACCACTTTAATGTGGCTTCAAATGTATTGGAAGTCATCTAAATAGTTTCTTGTTGAAGTTTACATAGTTTAGTAAAAATCAACAGCAACTATTTCATCATTTTTGGCTCCATTATAGGAAACCTGACATGATGAACAGTATAAATTGCAAATACTGTCAGACTGGACAGATAATTCATTTGGGGTAAAACCAAGTGCTGTTGTGATCTTTTGCATTGCATGTCGTTTCCTTAAACTTGTAACATAGTGGTACAGTTTAAAAATACAAATGTGTGCATCTCAGGATGTCAGGATGTAGGCTCTGGAGATGAACATTTGTAGATTCAATTTTTTAAAATGTCTGTAGCTAATTAGGTTTCAAATCTGCTTTGTATTTGAAATGTATTTAGAGTGCTGAAAAATATTTTGATGTTAAATAATATTAAATCTGATTATATAAAGCAAATACACAATAGGCAAAAATATTAGGTTATATCATTCATAATTTGTTTTCTTAATAGTTGCATTTTATACTTGTTCACTTTCTGTATAAGGGATGAGTTTTCTACTAGGAAAATAATGTACACTTTCTGAGATCTTCCTGATGCTGACTTTTCAATACAGAGAAGTCATATGATATCTATGAGGTACTGAATATGAGAAGAAGAGCTGGGTGCAGTTCTGTTTTTATCCTGTAGTATTAGCAAATATAAAGTTGAAATATGTGCTAAGAGCTCTGTGTTTGCTCAGACTTTGTCAAATATTTCTGCACATTTCAGATATGTCCCAAATAATATACTATAGCATTGTGAATTGCTTAGACTTCTATGAGAATGGCAGCAGAAGGTATATACACATAAACATCAGAGTATAGTTTGCTGCTATATATTATGCTACTCCATATGCTATATTGGGAAAGCTTAGTGTAAGTAGTATAGTATACAGTATATACTGGTGAAATCTTATAGTGCGTTTTGTAATGATTTTATTGTTTAATAACTACCTGCAGTGTTCTGGACACTGTAATGTGTGTTTGGGCTGGTTTTCACTAGCCAGACAGATGAAGCCAAGCACCTGAGAAGCTGATCTCCTACCATCAGCCAGAAGCTTGGGTTTTTTTTAGTGTATTTTTGACAAATTACACAGTTATGGAAGGAACTGAAATAGGCATAGAAGGTACTATGTAAGTATTTAAAGAAATTCTGTTTAAGCCCCTTTCTGGTTCCCTATTTAAAAATAAGAAAGTCTTTTCTGCTACTTGTGGTGAAGTTTGAACATACTGTTTCTGTGGAGGATCCTATTTAGTGATTCAAACCCCTATGAGTTCAGAGAAAAACATGCATCTCTGACCCAGCAATGAGCATGGTAGCTTTGATGCAGAGTGCTCAAAGGTCATTATCCCACGAATCTGGTAGATTTTAGATAGAAATAAATGTTACTAGACTATGAAGTCTGAAAGACCAGCTACTGAAATAAGAGATGATGGAAAGGAAATTTCATATTTAAAACTGCAGATCCACAGCATTGGTATTGTCTTTAAGTTGTGACCTAGATGAAAGATGCATCCTTGATTATGGTAAAAAGATAAGTCAAGGCAAAATAAGTGTGGAATTGTAACCAGAAGAGTAAGTTTCTCATCATAGATGAGCAGAATAAATAGTTCTAAAATTTACACTGGTGGACACTAAACAGGAGAAACTGTAGTTCTTATATAACTAGTGATAAAGAAGAAATATGTAATGAAGGCACCTGCTGGTAATAGTATGACACTGATTGAAATGAGCTTCTAGCAGAGAAGTGTGAAGTTACTGCAGAGACACTAGATGACACAGAAGACTTCAAGAACATGCTCTTTCTCTGGACAGATCCTGCTTCAGTCTATGTGAAAAGGACTGGGAAGATGATTGAGGATGGGCATGGATGAGGCTAAATTCAGTTCTGTGTGCTCTGGAAGACTCTTAAATGTTCAGTCAAGCTCTTTGAGACCTGTCAATTCTGGGATAACAAGATCAAAGCAATTAAATTCCTGGTTTATAGTTGGGTTTTTGTTTGTTAGTTTGGTTTTGGTGGGTATTTTTTGGTTGGTTTTTTTTTGTTGTGGGTGGGTGGTTGTGTGTATGTTGTGGTGTTGGGTTTTTTTTTTGGTAGAGGCTTTGTTGTAGGTAAGGACAGGATGTAACTGTGCCTCAGGTTGAGGAAGACTGTTCATACACCCAGGTGCACACTGTACTGTAATACAGATTTGTTGGCTCTCATGTGCACAAGCATGCACTAGGGCCACAGAGGCTGATACCAGCTGACGCACAGTACTGGTTTACAGTATAATGGGCTATGGTGCTTACTGGGCATGTTATTATTTTTGCTATTTAAATAAAATACCCCAAAGTTTATTTCAGACAAGACTGAAATAACTGTAGTACCATAAGACAGTTGGTAGGAACATTTTGTTTAGATAGAGGTAAAATATTACTGTTGTTTGACAGATTGCAGACTTCCTTTTGAGGGCACTTGTAATCATTTGGGATCAAATCCAGCTCCTAGTAAATTTGGTAGGAATCTTTCAGTCAGTTCCAGAGGGATTTGTATCAAATTTCTTTAAGTTTTTGAAGATGCCAAAATTTATGAAGTTGACATTTTAGTGTTTGCTGAGTGTCTGATTACAGTGAGGACCAGGACTTTCTTTAAGGCTCTGCATAATATTTGCAATGGTATGCACTGCCGTGAAACTGTCTTAATTGGCTGGGGTAATGAGGAAGTTGATGGGTCTACCTGGTCACTACTTTAGAAGTTGTTTGTATAATAATATAGGAAATATGTGGAATAAACAAGAGGACCTGAAATCTTAATCCATGAGTGACAGTGAGACTGAACTAGCTTACAGTGGGGAAACAAGGAGGAGGAAGATGCTGTTGTATATTGGGTTCAGACATTTGTGCTGTGACCCAGCTGTAGAGAGAGTTGAACACACTCATGTTCTAGGAGTAATACTAAAAGGGGAAAAGCTTGTGGGGTCCATCATTATGTAGGCATTGCACAGACCACCAAACAGACCAGGTAGGTGGGGATTTTTATTGGAAGAGTACAGGGGATGGTGACGATGGAGATTTTATTAGTCAGCCATCTGCTGGAAACCAGTAAATGAGAATACCAACTGCCCAACATGTTTTGCAATGCACTTACAACCAAATTTTGAGATGGGAAAAGCAGTCAAAGCTATTCTATTTTATACCAAGCCTAAGGGTGAAATGGCAGATAGAGTGAGAATTTTCTGGTATGATAAAGATCACAGAATTCAGGAGTGGGAAGAGGCCAAATAGAAGAATTGGAACAACAGGTTTCAAGTGAATATGAGAGGACTGTGGGCATAATCTCTTTGGGAAGAAGTCTGAAGAAAAGTTAAAGAAACTTTTTGTTCCTCAAAGAAAAAATACAAAGAGAAAAAATGCAAATTGAGACAGCACAAGAAAAGGACAAAAAACACAGTAAAATCAATCTGTCTAAAATATAAGCACTTCATTTATGTTAAGCTCAAGAAGGAACTGTGTATAAAAATAAAAGTATTTTAGATTATTCAGAGCAAATGCAAAGTAATAGCAAAAGAGAAAAAATAATCAAAGAAGTCAAGGTCAAATAATGTGAACAAGAAAAGACTTGTTTACAAGAAAGAACATAAGGAGTAACAGAAATTATTCTAGAAGTGTATTTATGGTAAGAGCATGTTCCAGGAAAGCATTGCTCTAATGCTTAACAGAAGCACATCAGTCTTCACTAGTGGTATTAAGAGCATATGTCAATCTCAGCCTAGAATAGGGAATGGACAAATTAGACAGTACGACAGACATAATGTGTTAGGTGTTCCCAGGTTAGCTCTGACTGAGACACGCTATACTTGGAGACTGGAAGAATTGGCTAAGTCAGTCTCAGCCCTGTTAGCAATTACCATTGAGGAGCTGAAGGAGAGACTGTGAGAAACAGAAAAATAGAAAAACTTATCCTTAAAAGGGTGGGGAAGATATGGAAGGAAGAGGCCTATCACAGATTTACAGCTCATTTTTGATCCTAGAGAAATTACAGTCAAATATTCAAAGATTCTGTAAGTACCTAGAGGAAGGTAACAAACGGCAATCAGCATGGGTTTGTTGAACTCTCTAAGACCCTATAATGAGAGATTAAAATTTGTGGATAAAAGAAGAGGAGCAGATGTCCTACATTTTTCACTTAAACTTCTGAATGATGTTTTACAAGACTGCCCTGTAAACAAGCTAGGGAACATCAAATAGTGTCTTGATGTAAGTTCCATGGGGTATAGCTACAAAAACAGTTGGATAAGTTAACATCCAAGCAGCTACTGCTGTTTCACTGGCATGTGTGTATTCCACAAGAGTTTATTTTAGATGCCAGTCTGTTTTTTTTTCTGTAATAATCTAGATTATCTGTTAGAGAGCATGCTTATTAAATCTGCAGCTGTCAAAAAGTTGAGACTGGGTTGGTAGGATGATGGAGAACAGGATTAGAATTAAAAATTAGATACACTGGAGAAATGGCTTGGGGAATAAAGTAATATCTAGTGGATGTAATAGCATGGTACTGTACTTGGTCAGAATAGCTATACACAGGACAGAGGACAGGTAGTTAAGCAGTGGATTTTGAAAATGATACATAGGTCATGGATATTACATGAGTAAACATAACCAAGCTGTTGCGAAAAAGATAGAGATGGATGAAAAAGACACAGTCTGCAAAATATGTGCAGTAATTAATCGCTTGTACTTAGTACTCTACTCAGCCCAAATACTTGGTCCAGTTGTGAGCATTATGTTTCAATAAAGACAGGGCTAATTGGAAGGAGTTCAGAGAACGGCAGTGAGAATAGAGAGCTGAAAAACATGACTTGTAAGGAAAAACATTGAAGAATCAGAATTATTTACCTTAAAAGTAAAAGGTAGGAGAGAAGAGTTTTCAGGTATGGAAAAAAAACCCCAAATATCCACCCCCACATCCACACCAACCAAAAGCAATAAAGAAAATAACCCCAAACTACTCTGAACTTAGATGAAGGCCATGATCTGATTCTGCATCCAGTATGGATATTAAATTCTAACAAGAAAGAATTACATTAGGCATTAGAAAAAAAGAATTCTGATAATAAGGTAAGATCACTTAGGTTAAGCCAGATGTTTCTAAGTATATTAGAGGTCTTTCAAAATGCAGAAAACATTAATCAAAAAATTATAAAAGTGTAGCTTTGTTTAACCAACAGTTTGGAGATGACCTACTATGTCTCCATCAGCAGTAAGTTCTGTGATACTCTATTGAGTGTGTTACGTTACTTTGTATTATACTGTGCCACACAATGCATTTTTCTGTTCTGTAACTCTTGTGAAGCATTACTGTACTTTAAATTAAGATCATACTTTTTTTTTTCTTTTTTTCAGTGTGTGCCGAAACTTACAATCCTGATGAGGAAGAGGATGACACAGAATCTAGGGTATTTAATGTTTTGAGTCACTTATTTTTTTTTCAGTTCTTGTCCATTCAATTTAGGAAGAAAAATGTAACCAACATTACCATTCCTTTCCAAAAACATCCTTTATTATAATATACTTCAATAATCTCTTGAGTTTCATGATAAAGGACATGTGGAAAGTCTCTATAATAGTCAGCTGTGTAGGACCTGATTTGAGTATTATTCTAAATTGCTACATTTTTCATACATGATCTGTTAAAGAAATGTTTTTGTGCAATTATATTTGCCCAGAGAGCACCTGCTCCTAAAAGTACTTATTTGGTGTCCTCATAATCTTGCCATAGCTTCCTCAATATTGTAGTACTTTTCATAAAGCAGAAAAAAGGTAAATTATAAAATTGCTAAGTTTTTCAGGTGTACAATGACTAATGAATTATATTTATTTATGTCACCCTTTTGAAGGCATTTACTTAGCTTTTAATATGAAGTAGCATAAATATGACCTTTAAGACAAGTTAAAATTTTTATATTCTACCTAATTTCTGGCCTGCACAACCGTCAGAATGTTACCCTACAGTATCACAGCTTTGAAACCTAGCATACCTTTTTGAACATGTCAGTTGAATGAACTTCTTGATTGATACATTAACTGGACATCGGTAATTTAGGAAGTGTCTGGCTCACTCAGATAGTGTCAAGTCTGGTATTTACTTTGTGAAACTTCTGATATAAATTTAGCTTAGATACTATTTCAGAAAATATTCTTTGGGAAGTAGTCATGGTAAATGGATGAATAAATATAAAACACACGTGCACCAAATACAATTAGAGAGTAGTAGAATAATGTTTATGCAGCAATAGTTGAGATAAAGGTATCCAGAATGGCTTGCAGAAATGAACTGGATTCTACAAATGTAAAGATCTTGTTAGCTTAAACATAACAGTGCTTCATTTGCTAATGCTGTGGTGACATAATGTTATCACTGAGGATTTATTAAAATTCTGAAGGTTTTGAAATGAATGTGTTATGAAGCACAGCCAAAATAATGTATAAAATGCTTAGCTGAATTAGCTCGGTGCAGCAGCTAGTGCTGCTGTATGATAACCACTTCAAAGGTTTTTCTATAATATCCCTCAGATTATTCACCCTAAAACAGATGATCAAAGAAACAGACTGCAGGAGGCGTGCAAGGACATTCTTCTTTTTAAGAACCTAGATCCGGTAAGAGACTTTGTAATGAACATTTAGCAGTGCTGTTAAGAATGAATTCTCTCGAACTTTTGAACACAAGTTTACAGATTTGACTCTTGTAAGGTCTAATGTGTATTTTCCTGACTAATTCATAAACTCCAGAAATGCCATTTTTATAACTGACTCATCCTATGTATAGAGCCTTTTGTTCACCACCATGAATGATAGTCTGGAAGTACATTGATATGAAGGTATACATTAATATGATTGTGAAGTATTGCATTTTCTTATTTTAAGTTCTTAATTTCTTGTTGTACATTGATCTGTATAAACTTATCAGTTAACTGGAATGTTTAAGTTGTTTCTACTAGTTACCTTTTATCATCCAAAAGTGCTCTGAGTGCTTCATCAAAACCTACAATTATCCCCGAAGTCTACAGTTTAGCTACAGATGTAATTGAATAAGCAAGTTATGAAACAGAAAGAGAAACGCAATAGCAAGGTGTTTATTATTTTACTTAACATATACTGTAAAAAACACTGTGCAGATTATTTCCTTCTATTGCCTATAAAAACATTTATGGGTTTTTAAGAAAGCTTAAATGTAGTGAATGAGTGATCTGGATTAGACAAAGGTGGCAGTGGTACAAAAAAGCCCAGGGTTGTTCAAGAGAAAAGGAGAGTGTATCAATCAAAGCATGCATACTGAAGTTGGGATGACTCACAACATTCCAAATGCTTTCTCAAGAGAATTCAGGGGAGGGAGCACTGGGAAAAGGGAAATGCTATATAGCTTTAATCATGGGAACAAAAAAATTTACATTTGATCAAGAAGGACCTAATGGCAAGACCAGCCTGCAGTCCTGTTTGGAAGTCAGGTGCTGTTCCAGAGAATGTATGTTAATTCATGCCGAAGGTTTTGAGCTCCTGCTTTTGTCTGCACAAAGACTGAGCCCTGACCCTGGGTGCCTGTTCCCAAAGAGGCCCTGAGGAGCAGTGAGCCACAGACCCCCAGCTTTGCAGAACCCTGGAGACAGAGCTATAAGAAGGCATAAAAAGTCCCAGTGTAGGTGCTTACGTGTGGGTGTTCTTGGCACACTAATGATCCTGACATAGATTTCCTCACTAACTCCCTTTTGCTGTCTAATGGGTAGTTAATTAGCTGTTCCACTATACTTGTTCAAGCTGAAACCAGCCAAACATTTGCCCCTTCCACTCCTGAACTATTTTTCTGCATAACTTCAGGGATACAAAGTTGTTTGTGGGCATCTGTCTGCTCTGCATGTGAAATAGTTTTATTATGTATTTTCCCCATTGTTGCTGTGTCCTGGCTTCCACTTGGCTGTACCATTATTACATTAGCCTGCCAATGGCATTTTGGCAGATCCCTTCTTGGTTAGTCTCTGAGTATTTCTCTCTTATGAGCCCTGCAACATCATGGATTATCATGTGCAACTAGAATCTGGCGTGATGTTAATTATGAACTGCTTTCTTGATTCTGGCTTTACACAGTTTCTTGGTAGTATATCTGCTTATGGTATTCCTCCTCTGGATGAGTACTGCTTTCCTTTCCAATGAGAGCTAGATCTTCTGTCTAGTCATCAGCCACTCAGTCTGGAGGACAGGGATCTCTTGGCTTTGTATCAGCCATATTGTAATGTTGTGTAGATCAGGAGCATTAAGCTGTTCCAGCATGGGCACTCGATATAACTCTTTCAAGGAATATTGAAGGATTATTTCCCCTGTTTGTGGAAGTCTTCTCAGGACTGTACTGCTGTCTCAATACCGTATCTGCCTGATGTTTTGAACTCCTTTTTACTTTTGGTTCTGAGTCAATTATTTGTAATTGCTAATTGTTCCCACAGTTTCTTCCAGGAGTTTAACAGAAGTCTCCTTAGCTGAGTCTTCCCCTTGTGGAGCTCTGCAATCCAAAGCCTTGAAATTCACTCCTGGGATCTCTCAAGTCTTGTCTACCCAACTTTGCTCAGACAGTCCAGTTAATTAAGGACACTTCTGCTTTAAATCCTTCCCAGGTAGTGTTCTGGAAAGATGAGTAAGGTCATTTTTGTAAAGGAGTTTTTCATTATGATAACTTTACTCTTAAAAGACATTGGAAAGCTACTGAGCTCTGAAGATAGCTAGGGTATTACAATGTAGCCTTCTTCAGTCTGGCTTGCTCCCTTTGTGGAGCCAAGATCTGTAGTCTCCAGGGGACTTCTCCCACACCTCCTTCTTGTTCTGCTGCTAGGCAGTGACTCAAGAGTTCTGCCACTTAGTTGCAGTAAGTTAAATGTTTCTCTCCCATCTTTCTTCCTCACCTCTGCCTCTCCAACCTGCAGCACAAGTTCACATGGTCCCAGCTGCTGCAGTTTGCTTTTGTCGTTTTTGAGATACTATCTTCAGCTGCTAAAGTTAAAGTCTCTGGATCAAAAGTCAGGCTGTGTATTGACAGCATCTCCCACTGTGTGTGGTGGTTTTTTGTTTGTTTGTTTGTTTGTTTGTTTGGAAACTTCAGCCTCTTTCTGCTATAGTTCTGTGTAAGAAAAGCATTGTTTCAGAGGTCAGTGAGTTAGAGGGGAAGAGACAACATAAAGTGCTCGATGGCTTTTCCCTGATGGCCTTTTAGCATGGTGTCAGACACCATTCCTAGGGCACCACTCTGAAATACAGTTTAACAACATATCTTATGGCATGATCAGAATTGTGTTCAGTACATGATGCTAATTGGAGTCCACGTTTCTCAAAACTTTATCCCACCCTAATGCACTGTGTTTTCATGTGAATGGAAGGACAAGATAAGGGTATCACTAAAGCAGAAGGATAAGTTGCAGTAGGTAGGAGATGTCTTACAGTACTGCTCAGCATTTTAATTGCAGTGTCCATCTGAACAGACAAGACCCTGCACATAAAGTGAAAAACAGCAGAACCATTTGAATGTAAGACAAAAGGAGAAAGAGGAAAAAAAACCCCAAACCTTCAGACCTTGGGACAACTTAGATCTTTCTAAACACACACAACAGTATCTTGAACCTGCATTTATCTGGTACCAATGTCTGAGTATCAGATAGGTAAGCTTCTGGAAGTATTTATAAATATCATTTCTTAAATTGGCTCTGCCTGAAGACATAGCATGGTACAAAGGAATGCTAGCTCTGGTATAATTCACTAAGCAGCACTCTGCTTTAAAGGCCAACTCTTATGAATTCCTTAAAGTCTGTGAAGTTACATGAATTATCTTGAAATTTTCTTAAACTTTGTGGGTTGTTGAGGATGCGACTGGTCAGTTAATGTCAGTTCAGCAAGTCAGTCCTGTTTTAAGTCCCTTAAATAAAAAACATTTTTTTAAAATCTCAATACTTTGGCATTTTTTTTTAATCATCTTTCTAGGGCCTTAATCATGTCCCATCTGGTTGCTGTCACTCAATATCAGTTTTAGCTATTGTATTACAGTACTGAAAAAATTACAGGAAGAATATGGATTGAAAAATGCATGTGCGCCAAGATGAGGGAAAGAGGTTTTTGCAGAGCTCTTTGACCGCTTTATAGATGACCAGAAGAGGAAAGAATTAAGAAAAACTCGATGAGCAGAACCATGTGGCTGCATGAACTAAAAGAAAGAAACGTGCATTCAGGTGTTTAGTTTGTTTGGTTTCCCCCCTCTCCCCACACTATTGATCTAATTTGTTAGATGAACCAATTCTTCTTCTAAAGTACCTCTTTTAGTTGTTCTTCCCAGAAAACCTCTTCCTATTAGACCACAGTATTATTTATTGTTGGTTTTGATTGCCTGCCACACCATTGTCTGGAAACTTAGTATTACTTTTGTTGTCCTAAGATTGCCATAGTTTGTCAGGCTGCTTTCTCTACATGCATGCACAAACCGTATTATCACACATTCTGTTTCATGCTCCAGATACAGGAGGTTACTGCCAGTGGAATCAGAAGCTGCATGTCCCCTTTCTCCTTCACTTTCACTTCATATAAGCCAGCAAGGAGAAAATGAGGTGATGACTTTGGGCCACTACTGTGAATAAGCCCCAAGTCACTATTGCTGGACTGTGTCTCTGTTCAGCCTAGGAACTGTTGTATCACTGGGAAGAATATCATCAGCAGCAGGTCATCTAGTGGCCAGTGCAGCCTTCTACACTTCTTTTTTGCAATGCAGTTCAGAGAAGTTACTCTTTCAGGTTTGTTTTTTAAGAAAAATTGTTGCTAAAGCTGATTAACAGCCAATTTGTTTTGCTTCTTCTGTGCTAGATATGGCCTGTAGGCTAGCCATTAAAAAAACTGATGCACCTTTTATGAGAGTAATAGGGTGGCTCAAGGGACTGGTACCATCAAAGGTGTGCTGCATCCTTGCACTTCAAGTTTGAATCCTTTATTTTGCAAATATCCACAGTGTTAGATCATCTATTCTGTTTCAGGGAAATTTTATTTTGGAGAGCTTTGCCCTGCTAATGCTTGTAAAGAACATTTCAAATAGATCTTGACCCTTTTCTAAAAGGTAATAAATGATACTTGTTCTTCACAAATATGCAAGAGCAATTTCTGGGCATATTGCCACCCGCGCACCTGGGGAATTATTATAAGAGAGCACAAATATTGATTAATCAATTAGGATTAACTCAAGGAAGAGGAAACAAAGCATAATGCAACTGTGTTTTATGAATAGTGGACTCATACTTAGGGTCAAAGCATTCCTTGAAAAGTATTACTAACAGAAGAGTCTCATAGTGCACAAAATTAATGTTTACATCAAATTTAGCCAGCAGAGATTCTTGCCTATAATCAGTTATTGAAGATGTTCTGCAAAAGAGCTGCCTTATATGAGGTGGCTTCAGCTTAAGAATTTTGGAAACTATTTGCAACTCTGAATTATTTCTGCTATTTTTTTAGCAAGCTGCTAAAAAGTCAGGCAACTTGCTCAGAGTGAATAAATTAATGTCTTTTGATTAGTTTACAAGTGGTTATTGCACATGGAAGCTAAACATTTTGAATTGGATCAATTGTGCTGCTAATGCTAACATTTATATCAGAGTTCCAGGGGAGTTCCAGCACATGGTTTTGTTCTGAAAAACAAATGTGGAGAGCTCAAGATGTGAATTCTGTAATTTAACTTCCTCTCCAAGGTCCTGACTTGTTGATTAAGAACTTTTCTTTCCATGGTTTTCCCTGCCTATGTTTTGCTGACTTTTTCTATTTGTCTTTCATGTTATTTTACTATTTTATTTTATTGTATTTTATTTTTTTTATCTTCCTATTCTGGTATTTTCTGCTTCGTTACCTTCTTAATACCATGCTGAGCATTAAGTCATTGATATTTCATATTGCTCAAAGTGAGGAAGTTGGCCAACAGGATGCTGTTTTAACTTGGGCTCATCTTAGTAAAATGATTGTAGGAGTAAAGAATAAAGTGGTTTGTGAACTTGGTTCGAGGCAATGGCAGAACTGTGGATTCACTTTATATATTTTATATATATTAAAAATTTTATCTTTTTTGAAAGTATAATTCTTTAGAATATTGATTAGCAGATTGCCATGGCATTACACATAGCAGATTTGCAAACAGTAATATAACAAAACCTCTTCCTGTTTTCATTGTATATGTATTTTTTAAAGCTAGAACTCCTTTAAGGAAGAAAAGCTTTCAGACTGCACCTTTTTATAAAGTACCAGAATTAATTCTGTCTGATAACAGATCTACTTTTCAATTCTAAAATTAACCATCTTTTTCCTTTCAAAATAACTATGGTAGGTGCCAGTAAATTGAGCTTCACTCTGGCAGAGAATCAGAAGGATTCACATAGAGCAGCTGGGAAAGCAAGTTTGGTTATTCTCATAGTAAAAGCGAAAATCATGTGCCTTGATTATTACAATCTCCTCTATCTAATTTTAGCTTTAGGAAAGGGATTTGTTGTCTTGAAGTTAATAACAATTTATTTAGAAAGTTAAAATGAGCGTGCAATACTTCAGCAGATAATAGAAAGCTCTCAAATGTATTAAATACCTTCCAGTGTTTCAAACATTGTTTAAAAGTGAATTTTATTTGTGAATTTCACTCTGTTGTCTAAAAATGTCATAGATTTACCTACCAGGAGAGTTGTGTTTTGACAAGCTTGATTCAAAATGATGAGATTAAAAATGTTTTAACCTGAAATCTGAGATGAAGCACACTGAACAAATACTATAACCATATATATTATTCAGTATCAGAAATAACTGCCTTTTTAATTTAAACTTTTTTCCAACATGTCTTTGGAGTATTTTAATCAAGGCCCATGTAATACATTTTTCTTACATTGCTTGCATTACAGGATACCATGCAAGCTCTACCATCCCATAAGCACGGAGCATTTTGCATGCTACTTGTTTTCAAGTGGCAGCCAAGGGGAGCCACTTTGCCAATTCAGATGGAAAGCAAGGGGAAGGGAATGTGCTGCTTCAAATGCTTTAGCCAACTAACTGGCATTAGGTCAGGTTCACAGATTCTGATACTTCTTTTTTGCAAATACATACCTCTCTATTCTAGAAAAGGTACTAAGTAGAGACAGAGTTGAATAATTCTTTACTGGCCTAGGTAGTCTTACTGTATGATGTCTTACTGTATATTACTGTGGTCAGCTATACTGAGGATGGATGCTGCCATTCTGTTGTTCTTTGTGCCCACACACAATGAACTCTATGAAGTAAAAATGTATTTCATCCTCCATTTTTTAAAAATGCTTGGATAACGTGATACCGCTGATATTTTTTAAAGTTTTGTGTAAGTGGAGATATTGAATAGAATAAGGATGGAGATAATTCCACCTAATATCATCTCTTTAAAAATGAAGTGTCTAAATGTGAGTTACAGTATCATCAGAGGAAAGAAAGAGGAAATCACTCTAGAGAATGATTCTGAGCTAACTCTTGTGGTTACCTCTGCCCATGGGCTGCCTAAGTCTAGAGAACTGGCTTAGGCTGGTCTTGTTTGGAAAGGTAAATACCATTTTTTAGTGTCTGGAAATGCTGTGAATGGAACCACTGTAAAATGTGGGGGATCTAAATCTACGGGCTTTTATTTACTGTGATTTTCACTAGAACCTGCTTGTTCCAGTATGATGAATACTTAATAAGTTTCAAAATGTAGAGGATAATTTTGTGTTTATTGTCAGATTTTTAAGTATATTGCTGGATAAGCTGAAAATAAAATTTAAATTGTTATCCTTTTAGGATTCATATAGTTAAACCACAATGAGCTGTGTCTGGGATTTTTTAGATGTGAACAGTTAAATTTAGCAGATTTACACCAAACAAGCCAAATTATGTAATTAATGATTTGTTTTTGTTATTAGACAGTCATAATTCAGATGATGTTTTGTGATTCCGTTAACATTTCTCTCTAAACAATTGTATTCCATTCAAATTAACAAAGTAGTTTTTTAGCCTTGTGTAAATTCCTGCTTCCCAGTGACTCCAGCATTTACTAATTCAACCAAAGCATTGCAGATCTTTATGGTCACACCTATTTCATTGTGCACGCATTGTATAATCTGGATTTTCAAAATACTTTACAATAACTTTGAAACTTTAAATGATGTAAAATAGTTAAGACAAAAGCAGGTAAGTGTGTTCTTTGCAATAAAAGCTACTTTTTTTTCTTTTTTCGCTTAACTGCATAATGTTATGAAATTGTGAAGAGTGAAATTGTCTCTTTGGATGCTCATGAACAATTTATATTGCAGACAAGATCTATGTTGTTACTGGCAGGGACAAGAAAGGAAGTTGGGCTTGAAACACTGGAAGAGGAAAAAGCTGACACCGAATACTAAATAAAACTATTTTTCTGATTTATCCACTCATGTCTGTAGCATTAATATTTTCTGTCTGTGATTGTTTTTTTTTTATCTGCATATTGGAAGGCTGCACAGTTAATTTGAAGAGTAAAATCTTAAAAGCAGATGGTAATTTCTTCTCTTTTTCTGTTCTTTTAAATAGGAACAGATGTCTCAGGTCTTAGATGCAATGTTTGAAAAGCTGGTTGAAGGAGGGGAACATGTCATTGATCAAGGAGATGATGGTGACAACTTCTATGTCATTGACAGGTGAATCGCTCTGTCTTATTATTATAGCACAAAGTGTTATGCAAAACTCCATTGAGAAAAATCTATTATCTCTACATACTTGTATTTAACTCTTACATATGTCTGCAAGGGAGAGAGAAAAATGAACTCCCATGAACCGGTACAGCTCTGTGCTATGGAGAGCAATTTTTGAAAAGAGGTGGATTTTTCATGTGGAACTATGTCCCTGTCCCTGCTAGATCCCAAAGGCTGAGGTTTTTTGTGTGTTTTGTTTTGTTTCAACATGGAAAAAGATCTAACACAAAACAAAACCAGAAAAGTTTTACCGTTCAATGTTTGAGATCTTACTGTGTTTCAATACTACCTGTAGACTTGCTTGTTCACATTAATATGATTAGACCTTGAGTCATTGCTCTTCATTTGGAGATCTGTACCAGAAAAAAAACAGGTAACTAAGTAAAATCCTAGATATTGATTACTGTTGAATCCAGTGAGTTAGGAAGAGCATTTACTTTTGCACCTTCCACTAGCCTTTTGGCATAGGCTCCAGACAGATTGTCCAAAACCATCTTTTTTTATTTGTACCTTTAGTTTTAGGCTAACACAGTGCTTTCTGAGACTGCTTGAAAGAATTCATGCTGGAACTCTAAAAGAAACACAAAACGTTTTGGTCACTGTAGTTCAGTATAACCAGATGGTCAATAGATATTTATTACATTATAAACTGCTACTTTGAAATATTTTAATTGTTAAATAACTCATATTATTGTTATTTCAGTGATCACATTGTAGTAATTTTTTGCAAAGGCTTGTTACATTTGTATTTAGTGTGTTTAAAATGAATTTCAGAAACAGTTACTACATTAGACCTTCATTTTTACTAAGTTCTAATCATCACTGTACATCCACTCTATCTTTAAACTGAGTTAATGTAAAGAATAATAACCTTATTCTTCTCTTTAAAAAGGAGCTACTTCTCTAATATTTATGGAAGTGATTGAGATGTCTCTGCAAGATATTTAATATCATTTAAACAAGCAAATATATATTTCAAATGCTTTATCTTTGGAGTTCATGGTATAAAAGAAATACAGTGAAATGCTGCTTAGCAAAGACCAGGACTGGTTTCTACTCACTGTATTTATATATCTTATTAACAGAGGTACTTATGATATTTATGTAAAATGTGATGGTGTTGGGAGGTGTGTTGGAACCTATGATAACCGAGGAAGTTTTGGTGAGTTGGCCTTAATGTACAATACACCCAGAGCAGCTACAATTATAGCTACCTCTCCTGGTGCCATCTGGGGTTTGGTAAGTGAAATATTTGTTTTAAGATATTACTTCTTTAAATTATTTCATATATATTGTACTAGAATGCTATACCAGCATTAAAAAAAAAAAAAAAAAAAAATCATTTCAGAAAGCTTAATTTAAAAATTTCTGAGAACTTCCAACACAATGCTGTCTTTTTCTAGAATCTGCAGAAGCAAGTCTGAGGCTTAAGAAAACACCAAGATTTTAAAAAATCATTTTGGTTTATTCAATTTTAATGATAATTTCCCAAGTTGCAAACTACTTGACAATTACTTAAACATATATATTAAATGTTTTCCCACATCTTTATTGGAAATACCTTTGGTTCCAGAATAAAATTCAAATAAGATGCTATTTTTCAGTGTTTTGCTATCTGGATCTTTGACAACAGTAACAGAATTTACCAAAAGAGTAAGCCATCTTCTTACAGATGTACAGTTCAGTCTAATGACTGATCCCAAGATAACATTTGCCCATTGTAGCAAAAGGCATGTTTTCTCACCAACTTAATCTATGTGATTTTTGTGGTCATGGCAGAGTTTGACATGATTAAAATGGCTTTTTGGATTGTGTTGTACTGGCCAGCAAGTCCCACCTGTAGTAGTGAAGGCTTGCAAAGCCACCAGGGCCAAGTCATACATAGTTAAGAGAATTAAACAGCATAAGAGTATTTTTTCCAGCTGTCTGCTTTACTGAGATTGCCAAATATTAAGGAATGTCCAGTTGCCTGTTTGGGGCAGCAATAAGTCTTTTTCCACTGAAAGAGTGGAAAGTGGAATGTGACCTAAACCCCAGAACCATGTGTTCTGGGTTTGTTTGCATAATAGTATACAAACCCTTTTGAGTATGTATCAATATGTATGGAACCTTGGGATAATGAAAAGACTTTGTAGATTAAATAATAAAACATCGAGGATTTCTTAAATAGCTTACATTACCCACTCAGTGTTCGTTGTGTAGCGAACATTTTTAAGGTAATCTCTCTACCCACTGTATGTATCTTTTGCTGAAGGACAGAAAAGCTTCTCACAATGTACTGAATCAGATCAGTTTAGCTTTAGGAGCTCTCGATTGACCTCTAGAGGACTCTTTCTCAACTGATGGTATGAGGAGACTAGCCAGCTAGTGAGTGACTACAGCTCGGTAATTTGAACATGTTCAGCCATTTCTGAAGTGTTTTCTACCACACGCACATTTTCTGTTATTAAACTCTCTTTTTTCCCTTTCTGTTTACAGGACAGGGTAACGTTCCGAAGAATCATTGTAAAAAATAATGCCAAAAAGAGAAGAATGTATGAAAGTTTTATTGAGTCATTGCCGTTCCTTAAATCTTTAGAAGTAAGATTCATTATTTTAATGGTTTTATCAGAGGTATCTGATAAGATATTCTGATTTTGCAGAGTTTAAATTTGGAATTCAAATTTTCTACACAATAAAGCTTTGCATACTTTTGCTTAGCAGAAAGACTGCATTTTTTATAATTCTAAATTTTCAGGATAAGAACTATCAATTTATTTTTTTATATATGTATATAAAGTTGTTAGCTTTTGGGGTTTTTTACCTTTGTCTTAATTTTCTTAAGTGTAACTTTGCTAGATACTAGCTAGTAAAGTAAAACAATAACATAGGGAATTTAAAAATATTTTCATTTAACAGCTATATTTTTATAGGCAGACACTTCTGAAAATAATTTTTTAAGACTGAGGATATATAGACTATTTACAAAAATAGAAGCTCTAACAAAACATGTAGCTGTTAAGACTAATATACCCTCTGGAACACTACTTAGTAGTTTTTATTTTGATTACTATCAAAGCAAGAAAATTAAGATTCTCTATTCTGTGAAAAGATTTATGAAAAGAAATATGAAATGGCTTTCTGAATAGAATACTGTAATGTTAACCAAGTATTTCTTATTTTCTTTTTTTTTAATGAAGGTATCTGAGCGTTTAAAAGTGGTTGATGTGATTGGCACAAAAGTGTACAAAGATGGAGAACAAATCATTGCTCAGGTACAGTTTATTTCTAGTTTTAGTTTTACTTTTCCAACAGGTAACAATTATCATGTTATCTATAGCCAATATTTTTAGGCTATGTTTTTCTTTCTCAGATGAGACAAAGCCAATTAATTTTGCATGCAAGAGAGGCAATTATGTTTCAGAAGCTCATTTTTCACATGTGGTATTTTGAAAAACATCCCTTTTTTTTTTTTTGTATGAATAAACAAGTCAGCATTTTTAGTATATTTAGAAATTTGAACTGTGTAAAAGAGCGATTGCTTCAATAAGGAGCAATGAAGACTTACCTCCTTTTTGTTGTTAAAATATTATAATCTTCTGAAGAAGACAGAAATAAATTCTTCAGGGTAGGCAACCGAGATTATCTTGCTGCAAAATAATTCTTGGATGCCAGATAGCCCTTGGAGGAATTTATACTGGAAACTCTGTAGGGGAAATAATTTGGAAGCAATACAAGAGTAGAGACACAGGACTAAGGACCCTAAAATGTTCTATAACATTGTTTTTCTCTGCTTTTTGTATAATACACAGTCAGCTATGTCTTTACATAATAATGCCTTGCTATCAGTTCTATATAGATGTTTTGATTATTATGTGCCTATGAGTATGGTTTTCACATTAAAAGTGATGTCTCTTCCAAAAGGTATTAAAAAGATGAGCTTCAAGGCACTGGCTGCAATATTTCATGACTGCCATGAAATTGGGAATTTCAACTTTTCTTTATTTTTTGCTTCTACAGGGTGACTTGGCTGATTCTTTCTTCATTGTGGAATCTGGAGAAGTAAGAATTATAATGGCAAGGAAGGTAAACATCTCTAAACATCAGATTTTATTTTTTTTTTAAACCTTGATGTATTTTAAGTGTTAAACAGTAATGCTACCATTGTTGGTAATTGTGCTTATGCAATCTTGAGTTCAGCAAAATTCTCATTCTCTCTCTTCCTTTCTCTTTGCTTTTTTTACCTCGTGTTCCAGGGTAAACAAGATATAGAAGAGAATGGAGCAGTTGAAATAGCTCGATGTTCAAGAGGACAGTATTTTGGAGAACTTGCTCTTGTAACTAACAAACCACGAGCCGCTTCTGCATTTGCTCTCGGCACTGTCAAATGTTTAGGTATTGTTCAATATTTTATACCTAATATAAAATTATACATAGTATATCTGGTTGTTTTTATTGTGAACTCTGTCTTTCTCCAGAATATAAGATTTAATTACATTTACCCAAGTAAGACTGTTTAAGTACATCATCTATTACTGTGAATTCCTATTTACATTATATATCTGCAAAAAATATTTGCAATTGATAACTGGTATTAAAACACAAATTCTACGTTTCTTTGATTGCATGGAAGTAAAAATTGTTTCTGAACAGTACAGTGTATTGTTGCAAACCATTTCTAGCTACCAGATAAATGCCTAATACTCTGCAGAAAGGTATTTTCTCTGTAGACTGACTGTAGTGCAAGAAATAACTATGGTAAAAATCTTGTCCCATTTTATTACCATCACTTAAGCATTAACAAATTCTTTGTCTTCATCAGCTATAATTTAACCATTCTGTTACACTGTAGTCTCAGGCACAGGAAAAGCAAAGACCATAGGAATTGTGCTCACAGACCACCCATCCATTGCTTTTCATGGTCTGATGTTTAGCTCCTAAATATTTGTATCTTAATTATGGGAAAACTGTAAATTGCAGACAGACTTTTGCATTCTTTGCATGACCAAGTCAGTAATCAAAAAGTTTCTTTCTTATACAAGTATTAATTTTTTAACATCCTTATCCCTAAACACACTGAGATGATCATGCAGTAAAGATCAAAGATGATAGAAAGGAAAGAATAAGAGGCAGTGGTGAAGAAGAGTGTCATTACCAGTATGGGTGAGTCACTGAGATCTCTGGCACTTTGCAAGTAGAAGGAATCTTGAAATTTTCTCAGGAGCCAAGAGACTGCAGGCCACCAGGTTAGAAGCTGGTTGAAATATGAAGGTTCTTCCCTGGCCTATTGGCTAGAACTTTGAGACTAACATTTTGTGATCGGGTAAAGAAAATATTCTGGTCAGCTACGCATTGCCATTGCATGTGAATTGCTGTCTCCAATGTTTCGTACCTTTGCTGGAAAATAAGTATCTATTACAATATCCACTGTGGGTGGAAGCAGGTAAAAATAGCAAGGAAATAGTGCTAAGTAAGAGCCCGAATACAGGAAACAACATCAGCAAAGGATGTGGTTTTTTGCAATCTCAAGGACCTTAAAACTGTATTCTGTGAAAGAATCCAGGCAACTCCAGACTTCTTCAGCAGCTCTTGGGTGACATCAATCTTAATATAAAAATATTTTAAAAATAAGAAATGCATCGAATTCTGAATTTATTTCTGAAGTTTCAGGACAGCACTGTGTTGATCTTGGTTTTGCTAGGGTAAGTGGTTCTCTTCTGTGCAACAATGTATATGCCTCAGTACTATCTGTCCTGTTATAACTTAAATTTTTTACATTGGAATGTCATAAACACCAAGATGAGTGTCTGCAACTGACAAGTACATTATATTCTTTCTCTCTCCTTTTATCTTAGTTATGGATGTGCAGGCATTTGAAAGGCTTTTGGGACCTTGTAAGGAAATTCTGAAAAGAAACATTGCAAACTATGAAGAGCAGCTAGTTGCTCTGTTTGGAACAAACATGGACATTGCTGATACCAGTGCATGAAACAACCATTGGAGCGACCAGATCTGTTATGAGAATATAGCACAGTAGTGGTTAGTCCACTGAGAAATTGTCTCTCTTCCTATAGATGCCAAGCATTTCCTGTGATTTTAAGAGTGGGTTTGGGAGGTGGGGTTTTTTGTGTTTTGGTTTTGGTTTTGGTTGTTTGGTTTGTTTTGATTTTGTTGGGGTTTTTTGTTTGGTTGGTTTGGGTTGGTTTTTTTGGGGTTTTTGGTGGGTTTTTTTGTTTGTTTGTTTTGTCTGGGGGTTCTTTAATGTGTGTTTTGTTTGTTTGGGTTTTTTTTTAACTATTACAGCAGAAATACTAGTAAACAAACCAGGAATTTAACAAATTATGGGCTTGATTTTTGAAAATGCTTAGCATTTCCATGTGGCATTAAGACAACCCACAGTAGTTCAGCACCTTTAAGAATCAGGTCCTTTAACACAGCATTTCCTTAAAGAGTACATTTCAAAAACCCCCACATACAATTAACTTCTTAAACCAACTTCTGTCCTTCAAAAAGGTTACAACTTTTCTGGAAAGACTGTTAGTTTGAATGTGATATGTTGAAAGTATTAGTGCACACAAAGTGTTTATATGTATTAATACAGAAGATATACAGTAGATATTACTTTCTGACTATTACAGTTGTCATGATTTTATGTTGCATTTATCACAGATGTAGTGAATCACAAGACTAATAATAAGATAAAGCATGACAATGCAATTTGTGTAACGCTCATGACCCAAATCTGATTTTCAACATTTTATAATTTGTTTTAAAGTCCTCTTTGTTTAATATGTCATATGACATTGTAATATCTTATGCAATCTAGAGGACTTGTATATTTTTGCAATAAACTGCATTTTTTTATTAATTACATGTATTCTGTACAGTCTAGAGTGAGGACAGCTGACAAACTCACCTTAATGCTTCAAAAGCAAAAGTATAGGTAATTGTCATGTTCTGCCTAATAATTCATAACCTGTACTGGTTTTCCTTTGCCCTTGTTTTATATTTACGCATTTAGTGTTCTCTATCTATGTTTGTTCTCTAGGTTGGTTTTTTTCTTTCTTTTTTTTTTTTTTTAGATCTTACCTTTTTTATCTGTTAAAGCTTTTATTTATTTCAATGGAAATGATCTCTGTATATCTCTCTTCCTGCAGTCTGATCTTAGCTATCAAACACCAGATTCAGTTACTGAAGTGATTGATATGAAAAGCCATGCTGTACTAAGCTTGTCCTTGAAAAATTATCAGGAAGTAAAAAAATATTTTTAATTTGAAAGATCAATACTTGAAAAGCTTTGCATAAGTCTGGAAAGTATGTCATTGTTAAAGCTAACATGTCCTGCTTTCAGAAACCTTTAGATCATTACAAAAGAGTATCTTTTTAGCATGTGATACATTCTGAGACTGAGGAGAGAGAATACCATCTTAATTAGGAGCACAGGGCTCATTGCTTACAAAGGTCTGTGACTGGAATTCTCAGGCGCAGTCCAATTTTAATACTTCTTACTGACTTACCTGTTGATGTCCATGGAAAACTAGTGCACATAATGGCAACTGCCAGCAGTTCTGCCAAGAACTCCAAGAATTGTAGAAAGGCTGCTTGTGCCATTTCAAACACCTGAATTATAACATCCTTCCTTCTTAGATAATGACTTTTCTAATGCCATATATTTGTGTATGTTGATGTAATTATTATCCTATAGTTAGTGATAAGTTCTGACAATTTGTATAATCATACCTGTATATGAAATTATAATTATATAATTTATATCATATAGTATGGTATAAATTATAAGTCAAATTCCTAAGAAAATACAATCTGAGCAAAATTTACAAATGTCTTTGGTTGTTTTTTTTTTACCTAGAAACCTGGTATGAATAATTGCACAAATGCTAACTTGCCTTTGTACTTTTGATTTATGGAAAAAAAGAGAAGCCTGTTATACTAGAAGGAAATATCAGGTAACCAAAAATCTACGCTGTTGTCATTCTGTATGCTTAATCTCTAAAAGCTACCTATATTTTGCACTAGCTTGATGTGATTAAGAAAAATGCTAGAATTTACTTGTATGGCAGTGAAGAACAATCAAGGCCATAAATGCCAGTCACGATATTTTCAATATTGTTGGTTATATTTAAAGTTTCCTTACAATAAACAACACTTTTATATATAAAAAAATCTGTTTATTGATACTGTTGTGTTTTAATTCCATTATTATAAAGTTACAAGTGACCTATTTATATTCATTAAAACATCCATAATTCTTAACAAGTTCATGCTGATTTTCATAAATGATGTTATGTGGATGCTCTGTCTCCTCAGAATAGATGAAATGTTGGCATGGGAATTGTCACAGATATTTTGTATTTTATTACTTGTTTGTAGCTTATAGCTGGGGAAAAAGCTGTGGAGTGACAAATTTAAGATAATCAGAGATTTTGGATTTTCTGAATGCGAGAGTACAGCTTCCTGTTGCAGCAGTTTTAATGTGTTGCTCTTGGGGACTGGATGATTTCTGGCATTTTCTTTGTTGGTGAATTGGGGGGGGACATAACTGGCAGTAATAAATTTTTGCATTGTAAAATTCATTCAAATCATTATATCCTTCATCAGTCAGCACTTTGTGATTTCTCCTGGTACAGTCTTCCTATGTACGCTTCAAATATGCCAGTCTTTGTGTCATAACTATGGCAAGACCTTATCCTAAGAAGGAAATCAACCCAAGTCACTGATTTTTGACAGCTTTTCAAAATAAAGGTAGATGGTTTTAATAACTTTAAATAATGCTATGTCATGTTTACCTTATGAGACTACCTGTGTCCATACTTAGATTATCTGATGCTTCTGTTATTTAAGAATTTTATTGTCCTTGTTTGTAGTCAGGTTACTAAAGGAACAGGACCTTGGCAATTACTTGGCACATACTTGTTAGTTTATCTCTCCCCTCTCTCCCCAGCCTCACCAGCAGTTTATAGTTCTGCAGATCATAGAATCATAGAAAGATTTAGGCTGGAAGGGACCTCTAGAGGTCATCTGGTCCAACCTCCCTACAGAAGTAGGGACATCTCTACCCCAGGCAGTTTGCTCAGAGCCCCATCAAGCCTGACTTTGAATGACTCCAGGCATGGGGCCTCCACCACCTCTCTGGGCAGCCCATTCCAGTGGTCTATCACCCTCAGATTAAAGTACTTTTTTCTAATATCCAGTCTAAACTTATCCTTTCCCAACTTAAAACCATCGTTCCTTGTCCCATCATTACAAACCCTTTTGAATAGACCTTCCCCTGCCTTCACGTAGACACCCTTCAGGTACTGGAACATCACTTCAAGGTCCCCCTGGTGCCTTCTCTTCTCCAGGCTGAACAACCCCCAACTCCCTCAGCCTGTCTTCATACGAGACATGCTCCATTCCCCTGATCATCTTGGTGGCCCTCTGGACACGCTCCAATATGTCTACATCCTTCTTGCGCTGGAGGCTCCAGAACTGGACTTGGTACTCCAGGTGAGGTGACATTCTCCCTTCATGGACCAAAGAGAAGCTGAATAATCTTGGTAGGATATGAAAAGACTAAAGAAAATACCATTTTAACATTGTTTCCTCCTTCTCCCCATTTCTCTCTCCCTCAAAATTATCTTTATTCTGACAGCCTGGTGAAGAACCAGTGGCAGTAGAGGGCTGTAAGTCAAGCATACTGACTGTCTGGGTCCATGCTGGGCACAGTGGTCTGGTTTACTGGGAAGTGACTCTCTCATCCTCTTTGTCCCATCCCCATCCTTTCTAAGATGGGAAATGAAGATGAGCAGGTGTCCAGTACTGGCATTGCCATGTCTGTGTGAACACCATAGGTAGCGTTGGGTTTCTTCCTTAGAACTGGTAAAGGTATATGTATTTATGGGGGAAAAAAGAGACAATGTCCAAACTATTAAATAAAAGAAACTGTGCCTAGTCAAAATTGTGGTAAAAACTCTAACACTACATTATTCTAGGCCATTGTGACAGTATCTGCTGAGTCAATCTTTTCTAATTGAGGTAAATTAAATTAGGACACCCTAAAAATACCATCAGGGCATGAATACTTTGTCCTTTCTTCTTTGAAGGTATTGAATTATTTCAGCTGAGCAGCTATGAAGTTCTGGGAAAGGATAACACTCTGTGCAGGTCTCTGTGATGGACTAATTCCTTGGCAGCCAAGTGAGCCTCTGGGACCTTTCTCCCCCACATCTTTGACGATGCTGGAAACTCAGTTATGATAAATGTCTTATTTGGAAAAAAAAAATCCATCCATCTTATCACCAAGCTATATCTTTTTCTTTTTGCTGCTTTGTCCTTGTGGAGCCAGATGGTGTGACTGACTTAAGCAACCTTAGCTTCAGTGAATCTTTAGTTCTTGCCTGCAGCTGTGTGGTTACGCCTATCGTGGAAAATCTTATCTGTCTGAGACTACTTAAATGACCCAACACTCTTACTGTTTTGCAGTATTTGTGTGCTCTCATTTATAACCTGTCTCAGTAGCTTTTTCTCAGCTTACCACATAGGGTGGTCAAATACAGATGGCCAACTAAGAACAGTCCTTGGCCTATGGCAACTCCCAAACTGTACCTGAAAATCATTTGCCATTGTCCCCACAAAAACTATGCCAGGGCTGTTCTAAAAACCAATTACAGTACAGATGATTATATTCCAGTGCCCAGGAACATTCCCTATCATTTTAATTTATGAACTAGTATAGAGGGATCCTACAGATCATCTGTAGTCTCTTCTTGATTTCTTTTTCTGCCACCTTTGAGCTGGGATAGAGGGTTTTCTTGTTGCTCTTCGGGACTGTTTCTTGATATTTCAGATCTTCCTTTTTTCCCAATACTATTGTCATTTTTTTGTCTTTCTCTGTCTTTGTAGGTCATAAAAGTTTAGCTAAACTGGAATCTGTGCCATAATGACATGATATAAACTTCTCATTAATTGCTGACTTTGGAAGGGAAAAAAAATACAATAATTTCTGGCCTGTTATTTGCTTTGTTTCTCCCCAACTTGAACCACTGCAGGAGGTGCATGAAGTTTCCCTTCTAATACTAAAGAAAAAAAGTTTTTTTTCTGGGAGGAACAATTCCTCTGTTCCCGTGCTCTGCATTTCCAACAGCATCCTCTGTGAGGAGATTAAAGAGATGAAATG
>VWZY01004638.1:295927-337169 GCA_013399075.1 Chloroceryle aenea
CGCGCTCCTGCGCCCGTTGCTGGGGAGGCATCCGATGGAGCCGGGTTAAAAACTGCGGATCGACCTATGTAATGTTAAAAGGCGTTTGTGCAAAACCACCGTGAATCATGTTCTGTGCTCCTCGGAGGCTGTGCCTCGGCAGCGTTTTTCTGGCACAGCTGTGCGAGTCAGGGATGTGGAGCTGGGATGCTTGATCAAAGCAGCTGTGCCAATAAAAGTCCCTGTTGTAGATCCAGTCTTGCCAGTATGTTGTGTTTTGTTTGGAGAGGCTGTTCTGCGTATTGAACTCCAGCCAGTGAATTGCTGCAGGCAAGACTTTGCTTGAGACTTGGGCAGTAGGCTGGGGAAAGGAAGACAAATACCAGAAGGAAAACCACGGGAAGAACTTCCACCCAGGCATTCCTACACAGTGCGGTTTGGGTGGATGCTGCCCAGTTCCTGCTCAACCCCTTCTTAGCCACAGTCTTTATTTACTTATGTCCCAAGTTTATTTTTGTCCCTCAAAAATAGACATGGCTTGATTAATAAACTCTTTGTTAATATTGCCATTTGTTTTGACATGTCAAATTGACTTATTTTAAAACATGAACTCATAAATAAATTCATCTAGCTTCTAGAGAAAATGGCAGTAATTATAGTCCCGTGAAACATACTTCTAGAAAACATCTGTTGCAACAGGTTCTGAGTATGAAGATGAATTAAAACAACAACAAAAAAAAGTCTTTACAGGCCAATTAATGGCCATTCTTTTTAATGTTCCAAAACATTGAAAGGCTGAGACAAGAGAAGCACATGATGTCCAATGCAAGCTTTAATCAAGTAGCATAAAAAAAATTAAAGTTGGGCACTTTTTTTGATGTCTTTTTAATTCATTTGTTAGAGGATTTTTTTTGGCTTTTGCACACGGGTGGCTTTGGTTTAAGGAAATTCTTGGAATTTGTTGGAAGAACAACTCATTTCTCAGCAAGTATCTTTCTTGTCAGACTAGAATGTTGTATCTGTACGTTATCTCTGACCTTCAGTGCGTTCAGATATCAGGGCAGGTACTTTAAAATCTTGGCAGCTGGCAGGAAGGATGGAGAAGGTAAGGTTCCCAAAATAAGTTAGCTTGTTCATTTTGGCAGGAAAATGGGAAAGGAAGAGGAAAAAAAAAAAAAAGTGGAGGGGGAAAAACAAGACTGAAGTGGGGAAAGGAAGGATGTAGACCAGCCAGAAAAACAAGGAGTGGCTTATCAGAGTTGATTACTTGGAGATAATAATAAAGGCTCTGACCTGTACTTACTGTTTTCTGTTCAGAAATGAGTGAACATTCTGCCCTTTCAGTGTTCTGTAATTCTGCTGTTCATCAAGGGCGATAGAGCAATAATTTGCATTAAAGATGCCTCTTAGAGGTGAAATTGATAGTTTGTATATTCTCATTTCTTTTACCTTCCCTGTCCACCTCAAAATCAGCATTACACTGTTCTGGCTTTTGTAGTACTGCTGCTTGAGTATAATCAAATCTCCTTTTATGTTTGAAATACAAGTTTATGTAAGATTTGCATGTGTTTGAAGAATTAGGAGATGAGAAGTTCAAGAATTTTCCCCTAAGGAATGCTTAGGTCAGGCCTCTTCTGATAGAGCCAGTATGTAAGTCAGAGTTATGTCTATATTGTGCACAGAACAAGCTGCAAACTGTATGGAACAGATGCATAGAATGACTAAAACCATGGAATATTGTTTATGTTGGCTGTATGCACGCAGTACCTTTTAACTGTTGAAATAAAGCTGAAGTTTATTAATAATTTTTATCAGGTGGCTTTTTATGCATTACACTAAGGGAACTTTTAGGATGATAGGCTTACAGTTTCATATGAAAATACTGGACTGTTTTTAGTGATGGCTTGTGTTTCTCTAATGTGCATGATAGCTTGCTTAGTGGGCATGCATGTGGTAGGCTTTTCAGATTTTCTTTCTAAGCAAGCTGTGTTTTCTGCTTTTTTGTGAGGGACTTGCTATTTTTCAATGACATTTCATGCAAAGTAACCACGTTATGGTAGCTTTAATTCATCATCATCTGAAAAGAACACTAAATAACCAAATTACTAGAGACAGAATAACCTTGTTTTCCATCTTTTAGAGGCAGCACTTGTGTAGAGTTATCATAGTTTTTTGTTTGCTGAAGATGATGTAAAATACTTCTTTTGGTATAAATGTTACAATATTGTGATTTAGGGAAATGAAGCTGCAGTGAAATCTCCTAGTAGGGGCTTCTTTTTCTTTCCACTCGACACAGTTAAGGATGTTAGTAGTCAAGTGTGTTTGAGACTATGCTCAGACTGGAGATAGCAAGGGATGTGAAAGGCAGTGAAAAAGGCCTCTGTAGATATGCCAGTGGTAAAAGGGCAACTAGGGCCTGATGCTAAATGGCATAGGAGACCTAATGTCAAAAGGTTGAGGGTGACATCTTCTTTGTTTTGGTCTTTATTTGCAAAACCCGTTTCCAGGTTCTTCGAATCCCTGGGCTTAGCAATACACAGCGGACAAAGCAAGGTATTTCTTTATCTAGGGTGGAGGAAGAGCAGGCTGGGGCTGGGCCAGCTCTGTGAGCCAGCTGTGGTCAAGCTGGCGAGACCAGATAGGATGTGTCAGGTGCTTAGGGACGCAGTTTAGTGTTGACCTGGTAGAGTGTAGTCGGGCTTGGTGATCTTAAAGGTCTTTCTCCAGCCAAAACGATTCTGTGATTGTGGGGGTGGTCTCCAAATGATTGTGGATTTGGTGGTGGGAGAGCTTCTTGTAGCTTGAAAAAAGAAAATGTTGCACTAGGCCTCAGAGAGGAGGATGTGGTCAAATTACAGACTGATCAGCCTGACTTTAGCCATCAGAAAGATTGTGTAGCAGTTCCTTCTGGCTCCTAACATGGCAAGAAGATAACTGGGAATCGCCAAGATGTATTAACCAAAGGCAGATCTTGTCTGACTCATCTGACTGCCTTCTGTGGTGGGATTTGTGGCTCAGGGTGCCAAGTGAGTGTTGCTTACCTTGGCTTGAGTGGTGACTGAGGAGATAAACTTTTGTAGGCAGTGGGCATAGGCTTCGGGAAGTTGAATCTTTGTGTAAGGAACAACTTCTTTACAGCAAGAGTGGTCATTGGAACAGGATCCCGAGAAGTATCAGGGAATCTCTACCTTTCAAGATAATAGAAACTGAAGTGGAGAGGGCCCCAAGCAGCCCTGTCTGACTTCAGAGTTGTCTCTACTTTCTGCAGGGACTGTTCCAATAACCTCTAGAGGTCCCTTTTCAAGCTAAATTATGCTGTGATTCTCAACACATTATGGAGAATTTAGGGTTCTGGTAATGAAGTAGCCTGTCAAGTGCAATTTAAACCAGTTTATGTGTATACAAATTTGTAACCTCTGTTTCTTTAAAGTCAGATACTTTGGAACATCCTAACATGGTGTGGGAAGTAAAGACAAATCAAATGCCTAATGCAGTTCAGAAACTCCTTCTGGTAGTGGACAAGAGAACTTCAGGGATGAATGAGTCACTGGAGTTGCTGAAGTGTAATGAAAACCTGCCCTCTTCTCCTGGATACACGTCCTGTGATGAACACATGGAACTTGGTAAATTGAATGACTTTCAGAGGATGCCAGATTCTGAACTTTGTTGTCATTTTTCTATAGCGAAATTAGTGGAAGCTGACTGAGCTTACTGATTTTAATTTAAGTAGGGTAGGGAATATGACAGTGAATTGTGACATCTGGAGGTTTATTTGCAGTCAGTTTTCCCTTTAACCCATTTCCAGTTCTGACACACTGGCCTGTTAACTTAAATGTGTTCTTGAACTCAGCAACAAATTTCTGCTCCTAATCTCCAGAGCTGCTTTTTTTTTTTGGCACAAGAATAGCACATAGAAAGCTCAAGAGCTCCTCCTAAAGGGAAATTATGTGGCTTTAGGTGAGCTGCAAATAGACATTCTGAGCTGGAGGAACATTTCATTTCAATTCTTATGTACTGGGGAAAAATAGCACGTGCCTTAGGAAGTATTGATACAGTCAGTTAAATATTAACACATTTAATTGAAGTAAGGGAGTGATTAAGAATAATTATAGTTAGTTACACAAGAGCATGTAACACAGACTTTTGTTAACAAATTGGGCTCTCTTCCGCTGTTCTATATAGCATGTGAAATGCATAGCTTATTGATAGGCATTCACTGCTACCAGGCTCTGTACCAAACTTTCATGACTTCTGAGCTATTTAATCCCAGTTGCCTGGTGGAAACATAGGGAGGTTACCTTGTACAGCCCCTGACTAGTAATTTTTAGTGTCACGCCTGCTAGGACAGGTAATTTATTTGTTGAACGTTTTAGTATTTTAGTGAGGCATGTTGTTACTTCTGCATAATTCTGCAGTACAATTCTGGGTATTTGGTCTAGTAAAGACTTTAAAATGAGAACTACCAGTTAATGTTTTTATTTAAATTGTTTGTGTCAATGTACAGTGGACTAGAGATGTGATTATTTCCGTGGCTGTTTTGCCAGTATTACGAATAGACGTTGTGAAATGTTGGTAGTTGTGATATGAGGAAATAAAATCAGATACTTAATTTTGGTTTCTTTTTGATTTTTATTTGCAACATTCGGTGTGAACTAGAATTTATCCATTTGTAATTATGGTAATTTGTGCATTTATTTGTAGATGATCTTCCTGAACTACAGGCTGTGCAGACAGATTCTACCCCACCTGCACTTTTTCAGCTTGGTGCTGATGTTTCACATCAAGAATGTTCAAGGCCTTCATGGAACCAACATACCTCAAGCAGCAATTCAGAAAGTGCTTATTCTTGTGAGAATGGGGTGAACTGGTTGACAGAATTGGCAAATATAGCCACAAGTCCACAGAGTCCTTTGATGCAGTGCTCTTTTTACAACAGGTACTGACACTAATTTCAATTTTGAGCTCTTAAGATTTATAATATTGTCTCCAGAAATATTTCCTTTTCTCTTCACACCCTCTGATATTGAACTGGAACCCTATTTTTAATATTTCTATATTACTATTTATTACTTTATTCTTCTGCAGAAGATTGCACAGGACTCGTTTCAGAGCCTGTTGCAAAAGCTGCTCAATTGCCAGCCACAACTGGTAGGATGGTGCAGAGACATTGCTTAACCACAGAAGACCCAGAAGTTATGGGCATTCACCTTATGTGAAGCAGCAGAAAAAAAAAAGATTTATTTGTTACATTAAATTCTTAATATTTATTAGTGTGCTGACTTAGATTTTTTTTTTTAAGAGATAATTGGGAATGTAATGCAGTGGATTTTTTTATTGATACTGTTTCACAGCTGTGATCTGTAAATTCCATAAGTCTTTGAGAAACATTGTGGGAACAGAAATTTCTGGGCTTCACCTTTTATTGTATGACTTTGGTCTTAGTTTTATAATAAGAAAAGTAAATGCATTATTGTTAACAGTAGTGCAGTTGTGATTTAATCATTAGGACAGTGCAGCTGTCTTTTTGTACTCAATGGGATATTCACTTCAAGATACTTGGAAAAACTTCCACATTGTGTTAAGGAGGTGCTGATGTGCAGGTAGTACTGTCATTTGGGTGGTGTACAGAAGTTATGCAGTTACACTAAATAGTCCCTTTGCCTGAGCTTGCATCCTTTAATCATCCCATTTGAATGTGGCTGTGTGGGAAGTTTATTTGGTATTTGGCTCATGCAGGAAGAAATATTTGTTAAATACAAGCATTTTAGAGTAATGGCAGCTAAGTCTTGTGTTGTCCTTAATGTGAGGTATTTTAAAATACATTTTTCTATTGTAGATCATCTCCTGTTCACATAATAGCTACAAGCAAAAGTTTACATTCCTATGCACGTCCTCCACCAGGATCCTCAAAGAACGATCCTAACTTCTCCAAGAACGATGTGGATGAAACACCAGTCAGACATGAAAGGGTGAGTTTTTCTGAAGAAAAACATTTCTAAAATAAATAGATGCAAGACTAATGGGTTAAGCTTTTTGAAAAGAGAAGCTAGTTAAAAAAAAGTCTGTTTAGTTCTTATACCATTTGTCTTTAAGCTAGATTTTCTATTACTTCTTTTTTACTGGACACGGTAAGTTTGTAGTGCTACTTCAGAGAGTCCACACTTTTGCGAAGAGGTCATATTCTATGAAAGCTCTGCTTTTCTTGTAGTTCCTTCTGTAGCAAGCTTTAAAAAACTGTATTAGCTTGTTTGCCATCTCAAAAGGAAAACGCAGAACCATCTCCTTTTAGACTCACAGAAACTGTTAGACCTGCTTTTTCCTTTCATGTTTACTAATTTGTGTCTGGAACTTGCCAGTTAAAGACATGCACTTTTTCCCAGTGATTTATCTAGAGCTGACTTGGTCCTACAGCTTTACAGTAATTTGAATGTAAAGTAACTTGTGCTTTGAGTGGTTCTGTGGATGACCAAGGAATAACAACTTGTAAAATGCTTGTATCTAAGCATAACACAATCCATAGGTGCAAAACACAACTCAAGAGAACAAAACCCCAAAATTTCAGGATGGCACATTTCAGGAAAAGGAGGTGAAAGACTCCATTCACATGTACTGCATTCCTTGAGTCTTGTGCATTCTTACTGGTATTTAAGGCAAAATAATGACATCTGTGTCATTTGCTTCTGAAAACATTGGGAGCATATGTCAAAAGACACATAAGATCAGCCCTAAAAATCTTCTGTGGTAAAATATTAACACAATTTTGCTTTTTTTAAATAGGTGAATAGTGAATCAGAATCTGGCATTTTCTGCATGTCATCGCTTTCAGATGATGATGACTTAGGATGGTGCCATTCCTGGCCCTCAACAGTATGGCATTGTTTCCTAAAAGGTAGAATAACATGTATCATTGAATAAGTATTTGGTTTATCTGGTCATCTTTTTTTTTTAATTTCCCTGTAGCACAGACTTTTTTACTAGTTTATTTTTTTCTCTCTTAAAAATCCATTAGGCTCTCGTCTGTGCTTTCATAAAGGACGCAACAAAGAATGGCAGGATGTTGAAGATTTTGCTAGGTCTGAAGGCTGTGGAAAAGAGGAGAATCTCACAGTGAGTCCTTACAAGGTAGCTGTTTGTTCTAATAAAATCTCAATACCTGTAGAAAATAATTAGTTTCTTACATTGTCCTTGTGCCTTTAATTACTGTCTCGGGAAGACAGGTTTATACTAAACTTGTCTAGAGCTGATCACTACACTGTTTGAGTATCTTACTATAAAACAATTGAACAGAATTTATCAGGGTATGTTTCAAATGTTACGTTGTCTTTATTAATTTCCAGTGAACTTAGAATGTTGATGTTTTTAATATAATGTAAGATGATCAATAAACACCTGGAGTGTATATCCCTGAGTATACACAGGTATGTGCTTTCCTTGGAGGAAAAATTTTGAACTCTGTGTGTGTTTACAGGGATATGGTTCTGATGGCTTGAAGTTGATTTCTCATGAAGAAAGCATTTCCTTTGGTGAGTCAGTGCTGAAGCTGACTTTTGATCCTGGTACAGTGGAAGATGGTTTGCTTACAGTAGAGTGCAGACTCGATCATCCTTTTTATGTTAAAAATAAAGGTATGAAATACTACAAGTACACTTGATTGTATATTCAAGTATTCTTAGAAAGCAGTGAATATTGATGTCCCATGTTGCTCAAGAAATTAATAAAAGCAGTGCTGTAGAATCAATTTACTATCCTTGTAAAGAAATCCAGAATTTAAACAAAAAAAAATAAATGTCAAGCTATAAAGCTACAGAAATACTGCATACCTCTTAAGGAAAGATTTGAGCAAGTATGTAAATGGAGCTCAGGAAAGCAGAAAAATTGGGGGGAGAAAGGAGAGCTGAAAATAAAAGAGCTTGCTAAACATGGAACCTTTTATGATAAAAGATTCCAGGGTTTGTGGGTTTTTTTGTTTTTTTTTTTTCTTTCTCTAGAATGAGATATTTTTATGAGATTAAAAAAAAATGAACTATTTGCAGTAAGAATTCCTTTAGTAAGCATTTCTGGTTTTTCTTTTGGGTGAAAGAAGCTACACCAGAACATTTTTATAAAATGATACCATTTAGAGATACAGGATTGCTCCAGTTGAGAAGTAGAGAGTTTGTCTGCCCGCTTGTCTAATTTAACTCTTTACCACTTCAGGTTGGTCATCTTTTTATCCAAGCTTGACTGTGGTACAGCATGGCATTCCATGCTGTGAAATGCATCTTGGAGATCTGTGTCTACCTCCTGGACACCCTGATGCCATTAACTTTGATGATTCAGGTGTTTTTGATACATTTAAAAGGTAATTTTTGGATAAAGTGGCTTCAGTGGTTCTTGTATTTAATGAGTAGGCACCGTAAGTCTACAAGAATTGGAAGCATTATGTAGAGCAAGTAGAGAATACTCTTGGTAATAGAAGATAGATGAAAGATGAAGACGGCATACTAAGAAAGCTGTGTAATTATGTGCTCTGCTAAACAGCAAAGTAATACCTTGGAGTGATAGAACATTTCAGCCCCTTTTTATGATGGTTTAAACCAGATTAGATAAAGCAGTAAAAATACATGAATCTCTATAAATTCTTCAGGTAAAGTGGGTTATATATGAAAAACCTACTACACTTTTCCTACAATAGTATGTCTGCCAGCCTTTAATTTGTGTTTCATATGCAGCTGTATCTGAATTATCTGAGTAGTTTCTTAGTAATAAATGCAGGCTTTAGAATACATTACTTGCATAGTTAGTTGTTATTTGTGTATATTATGCTGTCTGCGATTCTTATTCTAATATATCAAACTTAACTAACTTCAAAGTTTGGTTAACTTTAAGGTTTGCCTTGCTTTGAGCAAGTGATTCAACCATATAACTTACTGAGGCCCTGCCCAACAAAAAATACTCTAACATGATAAGGAAATAGTATTACTCAGAAAGATTACTCTGTACTATTTTTTAGATTTCTAGGTTTAGTAGAATCAGTCTTCTCCGGTGATGTTAGCATCTGGTTTTAGTCTCATTGCTTTTTGGTTTCTGGACTTGTGGCTCCTTATTCATCCTGCACCCTAGCTGAATACTGCATGGACACTTCCTTGTCCAGGCTGTACTCCTCATCTCTCAGGCCAGAAGGGAGTAAGTCACTGAGAAAGGAGCATGTTGCAGCAGCTGTGGTTAGCAGTGCAGAAGAATTAAAACCAAAATCCTATTGCTGTGTTATGGGAAGGAGATCAGGAATAGAAAGGGTGCTGGACTGTTGCTAGAACAGAGAGATTCTTTCTCATTATCTTCTGAAATTGCTTGAAAGGTTGTTATTTTTTATCCTTTTGTTACTTTTTACTTTTCTAAGGGGTTTAGGAGGCAACCATTCAGGCTCCATCCTTCTTTAGTTCCATCCCACAGAAAGGAGCTGCCTTTTCAAGTGAGGGTGGGACTACCACTTGTCTTGCTAGTAGCTCCACTTTGTATTTGGGGAAAAAAGCTCTTCAGAGCCCTTACTGTTGCCATAAATTATGCAAGTATAGCCAGATGGAGCAGTGAGTGCGTGGAGACTTAGCATTATATACATTTTATTTTGTGGTGATAATTTAGGCTTTCGGACTTAGGGTTGAGTAGTAGCACCTTTACAAGTGTGGTTTCCCCATATAGCTCGCTGAAGACAGTATAGCCTGTGGTTCTCAGACTGATCTGCATGCACGTGGAGATGATAAAAAGTAGTCTGTGGAATTAAATTTCTGCTCTAGTGCTTATAGGTTAATGGTAGCTGTTGGTCTACAAAAAAGTTACAACAGTTCATAGTATTTGGAGGTCTAAATTTATGGAAACAACTATTCTAAGCTCTTGAAATACCGAGGAACCTCACATTTTTATCACTAGAGGGCAGACGTTTGTCAGCTTTGAATCAAATACTGTGCAGCATCATGGATCTTCAAACAATTTTAAAATCTCAGTGGAAAGTTTTTCTGTAAAATAAATATTTAACTACTTAGAGAAGTTACTTGTACAGTAGTGTCTGTAACTTATTTCAATATTGTGATTTCATATTTGTAATTAATACATAATTGCAAGTGAACTCAACAATTATTCTTCTCATATCAGTTGTCCCTTTCAGTATCTATCATTCACTGACAAGATTTGATTTATGGTAAGGACAATTGCAGAAAGAAAGTTTACTTCAAACAGTGATGGAATTTAAGACAGTGTATAATTAATTGAGAGACAGCTGAGGAGTTGATAGTACACAGCAGATCCTGTAAAGTTCAGTCTGCCATCACATTGAAAAAAACTGCTGATTCGTCTGCCAAAGTTCTGTTTGGTTGCTGTTATGGGGTTGTTTTTTTGGTTGGTTGGGGTTTTTTTGGTGTTGTGGTGGTTGTGGGTTTTGGGTTTTTTCCCCCCGCACTGACATCTGCAGCAAGCACAAATCATTATGTTACACAAGAGAGACCAGAATACTAGAAATGTAGTACAGAGAAGAGTGAACAGTTATATATGGATTTTACATGAAAATAGCTGATCATTTTACAATATGTCTTTTTCTTGTAGTTACGATTTTACACCAATGGATTCCTCTGCAGTTTATGTGTTAAGCAGCATGGCTCGCCAGCGTCGCGCTTCTCTGTCTTGTGGAGGATCAAACAATCAAGATACTGAGAGATCAGAATGCAGCAGTAAAAACTGTGTGTCTACTGCATCATCACATCTTTCCTCCAATTCTTTGTACAGCAAAGCTGGCAAAAGCCACAGCTCAGGGACTGCAAGTACTGTGAGTTCCACTTCTCCAAACAAGTGCAAAAGACCAATGAATGCCTTCATGCTTTTTGCCAAAAAATACAGAGTTGAATATACTCAGATGTATCCAGGGAAAGACAACAGGTAATGATACAAAACTGTAATTTTGTTTTTACATGTGAGCTGGCAGAATATCTGTGTCCCACCTCTAAGTGGAGTAAATTTTGCATTTGAAAGAGAATGTGTGTACTTTTAAGAACACATTTTGAACGATGCTGACACAAAGTTTAATTTCTGGGTGGACTTTAAATATTTACAGTACTTGGTAAATTTGACAGAAGCCACTTTTCGCAAACTTGCCTTTTGAGAAAGCATTTGGGTAAAGCACCTGACGTGTGTATATGTGCATTGTCAGACTCACAAATACACAACAGTCTTCGTTTACACTAGTGAGAAATGTTGATGGGAAAAAGTACCAGGCTCTCTGCTTCTGTGTTGTAATGGAAAAAGGGCATTTCTGGTTCTTGTAATTAAGTCTTGATGTGATATTGCCGTTTGGTGAAGTTGTTACCGGTTTTTGTCAGTCTGCATATCATAAGGAATAGTGGAGTACTGATTGTTAAGATATATGAAAGATCTTGATCCAGTCGGTGTATTGTCAAGTTTTGGTTGTCTGAAAGGCATTCAACCATCTGCTGGAACTTGCAGGAGGAGTTGTAGGACCGTGTGTTTGGGGAAGGATTCTTTCTTGGTTTGTAGTTTTGAACATGGATATCAATTAAAAAAAAAAAAAGCCTAAGCTTTTTTTTTTTTTTTTTACCAAAGATCTCCATTATATATGTTTCAAATAATATTTTGTGCTATTTGTGCATATGTAAATATGAACAATAACACATGGGCATGCACTGTCTTATAATCAAACTTCTAATGTATATAATACTACAAAACTGTTACTTTAAAAAATTGCATTGTCAGATAAAAATTCTAACACTAAATGTGGTGAAAACTCAAGGTGACAGGGCTTGGAGAGGGTTTTAGCTATTTTATAATGTCCTAGTAAGGAGGTGTTGAGAAGTAAAATCCTACCATACAAATAACCCACCCTTAAAACCCAACCAGTCTTGCGTGTCCTGGCAGTGCTGTTCTGCAGTGTTTCATTTCAGTGAAGCAGATTTGCTGCCTTCAAATTCATTGTGACTGTTGGTGAGAAATGGAATAGAATGTCAGCTAGGAGAGTTTATGATGGTATCTTTAATTTAAAATGCTGATTTCAAATGGATGCCTTGAACTGGAGCTGCAGCTGGATGGACAAAAAAATAAGCTGGATATTTCAGTGAGCAGGTTTACCTTGAAGGAAGGTGAAAACAAAGTTATAAGTAAGCTTCAGAGTGCACTGCTCACTGTCCTGTTTGGAAGGCAGTGAATTTGGATGCAGTTTTTTGGCATCCATAAAATACAGTACAGAGGAAGTCATAAGAGTAAGTGATAATTGATTTTATAGTCACTCAGCTACTGTTGCTTAAGTGTTGCTGGGGCATTTGTTAATTTGGCTGTTCAGAGACATCTCACTTTTTTTTAAATGTAGGTATGTGTCATTTTTAGATTAACAGGTAGATTTTTATGGTTGGTTACATGTAGTACCTATTTCTGTGCACTGGAGTTTTTATGTTTCCTGCAGTTACTTTATTTTTCTTAGGCATGTAACAAAGGACAGAAGTTGAGGTATTCTGAGTTAAATGGTCTATTCTGAGATAGAGCAGCTCAGGCAGTGACAAAAAAGATAGGGAGCTGTAAACCTTCAGATTATGTCAATAGTCGCATGATACTTAAAAACACCGTGGGCCTGTACTTGAGAAACTGGTGTTAGTGTAGCACTTGTTTGTTTTCTAGATATTCTTACTGCAACTGTAGTTGGACCCGATTGTGCATTCAGAAATTCTTGAATAACTTGAGTACATTCCAGAGATGAAGAAAATCACCTCAACCATTAACAGTGTTTGTTCAAGCTCAGCATAGTTACTGAGCAAACTTGAGGCATTCTCAGCTACTGTTTGACAATTTCTTTTGTAAGGGATTGCATCCTGAATATTGGTCTGTTGCTAAAAAGTTGTAAGGTACCTTTACAGCATTTTAAGAGGACAGAGGCAGTGTAGAGAGCACTGCCAAGTTCCAATGAGGTGAAGGGAACCTAAGGCAGTGATGCATTAGGGTAATTTTTTCTCAGTTGTTTCTGGTCAGGAGAATTGGGTCTCTTTTGTCAGGAAACTTCACAGTCTTGGTGTTTTGCTCGTGAAGTTATTTCTTGGAGAAATGGTGCTTTTGTCTCTGCATTAGATTTTTCAGCCTTCTTGAAATGTGCAGATCTGTACTTGCTTTCAGTGCCTTGATGCAGTTGTTTTTCTGGGAAGGTATAAAATACATGTTTTTGCATTTGAAGTACAAAGATTTCATAGTGTGTTTTTATTTGTAAATGCAGTGGCTTTTCCAGCAAACCTACTTTCTCTGGTTCGCCATGTTCCTTCGTGGGGATATGAGTGACTCAGTGCAAACTGGTGACCAAACGAGTCAGTTTTCTGATGCTGTTGATTTGCCTCTGGATACTGCCAAAACATGAAAAATCTGCATATTAAACTGGAGTGTGTTTCCATCTGACTGGTTCTTAATTTGGGTAGAAAAGCAGAAATTCTGTCGCCAAAGAGACAGGCAGTGCAGATGAATTTGATGTTGATGGTATCTGATTGCAACTTGAGGAGTATGTCCTAAGGAGTGACCAGAGCATGTGACAGCACAGGCTTAATGGCAGTCCCCATGGAGTTCTTGCTGTGCTCTCTGAGTGCTCTGCAGCTCCTGGAAGCCTGAACTGTACTACGTGGTCTTTCGGGGTTAAATTCAATTTTCTTGGTATGTTGCAGAAAAGCCTTCAGGGTTGCTGTATCTGAAATGCTGTGGAAGTGGTTGATGACCCTGCTCTTCCTGATTCTGTTAGAAAGTGAATGAATAGCTTTGCTGCCAGCAGGGAACTTTTTAATATGATAAAGTACTTAACCGTGTCCACCTTTTCCTTAAAGCTTTGCTCAGTGTAATCTGAAGCCAAAGCATTGCCTGCTCAGGAGTTCAGTAATTGGCATTGATGAAAGAGCTGTTGTTGAGAGATTTTCATTCAGCTAAAGGATGGAGTTAAAGCTTTAATGGCATATTGATCCAACCTTCAGGAGTGCAGTTAAGCAGTGTTGCATGATAATACGGGGATGTACTGTCCAAAGACATCAAGTTTATAAGGAACAGGAAAAGCAATTCATTTGGCTTCTGGCAATGATGGCAGGTGTGTTAGAATAAAGGGTTTGTTTTGTTTAGGAATGGGAATTGACCAGTATGTTCCACTCGGTATGGAGTAAAGGTGGAGGAAGCTATTAGATAGACATGGGGCTTTGCAGTTAATCAAATTATTTGTTTGGTTGAGGTCATATTTGGATCATTGCCCTAATTATTAGAGAGTGTGTTTGCAGCAAACTGTCATATGATACTCTGCTACAAAGGTAGAGCAAAACACATGAGCTACTATTTGCTGGTGGGTTTTTTAACACCCTGTTTTGCTGGTTGATGAGAGTTGTTGTGTGTTCAGTTGTGCACCCTCTGCAGTGTTAGAATATGCATTGACCATGATAAGCCAAAATGGAAGTCTCAGCTGTTGCAAGATGTATGAGAAGATAATCAGACTTTTTGTCTAAGATACAGTCAATTCTCTGTGTGTTCTTTCCACATTTAACTTTCATCTTCTTTAAAGGGCTCGAGATAAAAAAAAAAATAAAAACCCAGGGATATTTCTTAACACCCTGTCCTGACTGTACTCTAAACATTTATCTTGCAGAGCCATAAGTGTGATACTGGGTGACAGGTGGAAGAAGATGAAAAACGAAGAAAGACGGATGTACACATTAGAAGCCAAGGCCTTGGCGGAGGAACAGAAACGCTTAAATCCTGACTGTTGGAAACGAAAACGAACGAATTCTGTATGTCTGTGAAACAGTCTTTTTCAGTGTGCAGTTAAATGTGTTCGTACGTAGCTACAGTGGGTTTTGCTGAGGATAAATTCTGCTGGCTGCTTCTTTCTCAGTAGCCCAAACCTTCCTTTTACTTCCCTATGCTGTGTAACCTGCTTTTGGTCAGCTGGGAGGAGCCAGGTGAGGAGAGGGGTCTGTCTGTGAATGTTTTATGGGAGTTCCATGAATTCTGTGTACTGAAAATGAGTGTGTTCATGAAATGCAGAGGAAGAACACGTGACCTTTCATTTGCAAGTAACTTGAGTTTATAAGGTTCTAGGTGAATTATATCTGCCAATTTCTCTGAAGAACACTTAAACTTGCACAAGATCTTTCTCTGTTGGGGCTTTAGTCCCTTTTATTTTGGTAAAACTTTGTTTCACCATTTTCTGTCCTTTTCACTCATAATTTGTATCAGCATATATGAAGCTTTTGAGAGAACAGATCAGTGTTTTTACATTAATCCTTTTCGTTTATTACACTGTTTAAGTTGTAAAATGAGCACAGCAGAGAACACTTCTCTGGGAAATAAATTGTTTTCTACTTTGTCAAAGGCCATCAATTTGTCTGTAGCAATGCAGTAGTAGGTGGTGAATACATTAAGTAAGCTAAGGGCTTTCAAGCTAAAACATTGTATAGAGAACATCAGAAAAAGGAGATTCTGCCAACCTGCATGTTCAGCTTGGAGAAATAAGGGGTTGGAAGAAAATATCCAGAGGTGAACAGAATGCCAGGTCCTTTCATCAGCCATTTTATGTCTGTGTAGGAGCATCAAGTGGAGTGTGGACTTCAGTGGTTTAAGGTTTTGTCCTCAAATGACCCCCTTTCCTTTCATGTGTAAATGAGGCTACTTTCCCGAGAGCATATGCAAGTGTTGCCTTCAGACCGAGTAAGGAAGACAAGACCAAGTTGCTTCTTAATGCTGTACATACTTGGTGTAGAGTTCTCAGTCCCTTGTTGCAGAAGGTTTTACCAAAGCCCAGCTGCTAGGAACAAGCTGTTTTTCTGTTCACTGTATTCTGGTCTAATTAACAGTGACAGCTTCTGTTAAATTTCCTTGTGGAAAAATAATACTATTTAGTTATTCTGCTTTTACACTACTGCAGTCTTGGGCATTGGATGGCGAGAGCAAGTTCACTTCACGTGCACCTGTGAGCTTAAGGAACTCAGTGGGGTGTTTCTCTGTAACAGAGAAGAATAGTGAGGGCTTGGCCTTAGTAGGAAGGATGCCTTTCTTCCCATACCTTGTAGTTGGATTTTTTATTTCAGCAAACCAAGAATTCTGTTTGCAGCTTGGTCACCTTACCAAGTAGCAATGGTGGATGCCAGGCTGTGACAAAGGCATCTTGATGGTCTTTTGATGATCAGGGGATGAAATAATCTTTCAAGCCTTTTGTTTTCTTCTGAATAACAATGCTTACAAGTACTTGTGGCTTTCAAAACAAGTGTTTGCTAGGTTTAAAATAATGTCTAGTTCTCCTTTGTGTGGTAACCACTAAACTGGTTCTCTCTTCTCTTTTCTTAGGGCTCACAACAGCATTAATCCAGAATGTTCCTGTTAACTCTGTATTTACAAAATGGCTGTTGCTTGATGGCAAGAAGATGCAAGATCAAGAAGGTCTTACTATTTGTTGTGACTTTGTGTGACCATAAAATACTGGCACCATCAAGTCAGAAATGATCTAATATGAGTGCAGATTTGCTTTTTACAATAGAACATTAAGTAAGCTAAAACTATCAACATTTTAAACCAAATTGCCTTACTTTTCTTCCAAACTTCATATATGTATCAGGTAATATAGGCTTGAAAATGGATATCCTGTGGTGCTAAAGTACTTTAGAAAGAGGAGAAGGAGGTGTGTATAAATGTTTATTTTTAAAAGAAAATGTACAAAAAGGGGAATTTTAAAATATGTAACAGCTGTTTATATACATTGATTCTTATTGCTGATTAATATGTATTGCACAACCATATTACTAGTTATGATACTGGGGCCTGGGATCTTCTGAAATGGCAAAAAGGTATTATCAGCCTCTAACTTCCCAGTCTGCCCAGATGCCAACAAGTTACCGGAACATGTGGAAAACGGAGAGCGTAGTGTAATGTAGCACCAGGAGCTGCTTCTTGGGTTGCCATGTATGAAATTTGTATCCACAGGTGAGTTATTTTGCACCAGCTGGCACTAGTGAGAGCTGTTATTTGTGGTGGAAACAATGGCCCAGGACAGGATGATATAAATAAATAGCATTATCTCAAGAAAAATGGTGCTGTTGACACTGTCACCATCGTAGTTTTATTTTGTCTTTGCCACATACTCTACAATATTTTACTTTGCCATAAGACATCTTTATGGTGGGGGCAAACTTTGCACTTAACTATACGTGCAACACTTGCACTTTACTTTTTTTTTCCCTCCAACTGTCTAAAATTAGAGCAGCTGCGTTAGGATTTCAATTGCTTTTGCTGTGATCTTCTACAATCATGGCTTTTCATGTACTAAACAGCTGTGTGTTTCTCTTCTTTTTTTTTTAAGAATCACAACTGTAAATTTCAGTTTATGACACATGTCTACATGATGTTGCCCCCTAAGATTTTTGCACACTATATTCTTGTATATTATTTCAAATAAATACATTAAAATTTGGTGTTGTGTATTTGATAAAAGGAGGATGACTCATCACCAAGTCAGCCCTGCAGAATTCTGCATGGGGGGTCTTTACCTGACCCCATCTCCGGTGTATTTTGATGCTTTGTAGTTAGGAGGCTGCTGAATTTCAAGTACTGAATTCAATACGGAGTAGTCAGGGTTCTTTTATTACAGTTTAAGCAAAATGAGAGTTGAAATCAATATAAATCATTTCAAAGTGAACAGCAGTGCTAGAGAATCATTTACATTGTTCATTAATATTTTTCCTTGTGTTACAATCAGTGATTTTTTTTTTTTTTGTCTTTTGAAAGTACTTTTGTGAATAAGGTTAACATATATCCAACTGTTTAAAACTACCTCTAGGAATTATCTGAGATATTTGGCAATTATACAGTAATATTTATGTTCTCATGGAAGGCTAAAGAATTACTGATTTTTATTATCTGTAGACTTAGAGCACAAAAATAGTATGATATCCTTATAGTACCTGGGTATAAATAAGTTCCTATAATGCAAAGGGAAAGCAAGAATCTAGAAATTTCACATGAATTACAGAAACACATTTCATTGTAAAGCTTCTGTATTTGGGAATAATTTACGTGAACCATAACTCTGTATGTGGCACCAAAGACCCACGACTGTGTTGCTGTCCATCGCTTATTTTGAGGTTGTTGTCCAGAAGCATTCACTGAAGGGTTGACATTGCTTTCTGCAGCAGCTGAACCATTATGGGATAGACTGATGCAAACTCCTTTCCCTCTCTGGTTCTCACTGATTGAACATAAGCTTCCAGTGCACCGCTAAAAAAAAAAAAGTAGTGAAGCAGTTAAATAGTGTACAAGTGCTGTATACAGGTACTGCAAGTTCAAGATCTGCAACTGAAATTCATTGACGACTTCTTTACTACAGAGCTTCTCTCAGCTGATCATGCATGCCACTGTGGAAGGAAGTGGGCAAGAAAGGCCTTACAAAGCTCTAAATAATGTTTCGTGATCTTTCCTTTTCCTGCATGTTTTGAGGAGTGAACAAGTTAACATTTAAATAGGCAGCAGCAGCATGTTGCAGATGGCTTGAAATGACAGCTCTGACGCACAGACTCAGGCACATTGCTGTACTGCTAACCTTTAGAAAGGAAGAGAATAGACTCCAGCTGCTGCAGACGCCAAGAGTGCAACTTGCAGAATGAAAACTGGGGCACTGGTGAGCACCAGCGATGCCTTCAGGTGATTTCCTGGGTAAGTCTCTTGATCCGCCACTGTCCTGCGGGAAACGCTGCGCTAGCCCCCAGCCAGCCTGCCTGTGAGCGTGGGTGGGGTGGTCTCTTCTCGCGCGCTGTCACAGCCTCACGCACGGTTACAGTCATGGCTGTGTTGCACAAATACATTTCAATGCTAAAAGGGGCAACTCTGATGAGGTACCTGTCTGGGTGGAATTCAGTGTGCTTTACAGCACAGGGCCACTCCTTCGTCTGAGTACTGTAGTAAAGAGTTTATTTTTGAATGACAGCATATCTGTAAAATGGACTCAAGAAATAGTGATCTGTGGAGGTTTTGCCTTAATAGTTCATTAAATAAGCCAGCTTAATTTTGCCATAAATATGGCTTCTAATTTTAATTGTTTTTCCTTTCCTTTTTTATTTCTAAATGTAATAGATAGAATAATAACGGCATCTTCCTTCTAAAACTCTTCTCTTTAGATTATGGTTCATTGATGCTAATGGTGCTACAGTAAAATTGTGACACGTAGGAGGACATACACATGAACAGCAGATCTATTTCAAGTGGGGACGAAGACAACTCCCAGTTACGTGGCTGTTCCTTGGCTGGTTGGTGACAGCTGCAGCATCAGTACCAGCTGTCATCACAGACCTTTCCAGCTGTACCTGGGCACCACTCTGCAGGGCAGCAGGTCCTGCTGCTAAGGCCCAAGCAGCAGAGCTGAAACAGGCATGCTACAGAGTAAAACCACTGAACAGAATTAGTTCTGTTGTAACAAACAGGACAGGAGAGGCCAAGATTCCTGTGTGATGCTTCAGCACAAGGAAGCTACAGAGAAGCTCACCTAAGCTGGCAAGCCAGAAAATGAGATGGTAGGAAAAAGCAGGGCTGGAATACTGCAAGTAAAGTTACTGATAACCTGCAAGAGCTCTGAACTTCCTAAGTGAAAACTAAACCCCACCAGTGTCAGAGCACTGCTGGGAATCTCCAGCAAAGTTCATTTAAGCCAAAAGCCTGTACTCGGTTTGCTGGAGATGAGCCTGAGCATTGAGTTCAGAAAATTGGGAAGCTTTAGAAGGATAAAGTGACTGGGCACAGAAACCGACCCTCGTGTTGGCCTGGATGCACTTGAGAGCAATTTCGATACCAAATTACTGGTGAGTTACTGCTGAGGGGCTCACACCAGGAACCAACACACTGCAGCTTTTTCCCATCAACAAACAGCAAGAGGGAAAGTTACCCCAGTTACAGACAGGCAAGGAAAAACTGGATTTTTATCTAGCCAAAATAAAGCTGACTTTTTGCACCTGGTCAGCTCCCCAAAAACCAACAGCCTTTTCCCAGAGACCTCTGGGGAGCAGTACAGGCTCTACAGGGAAACGGCCAACAACTAAAAACTGCTGGCTGCAGCCACAAAGTGCTTCGGGTGCAGCTCGCCTTGCTCTCAGCAAAGGCCTTCAGCATGACAGACTGCAGCGAGATCAGGCCCCTCCACGGGTAAGTTTTAAACCCCAAGCTTTAAAGAGAAGAAGTGAGTCTGGGGAAAGGGACAGCAAGTAATGGCCTCTTGTGGCAATGAGGGGCAGAGCATGCGATGAACAGACTGGCAGGTGAGAGATGGAGGCAGGGAAGGCTCAAGGATCCCATCATGCTGAGGGGAGATATTCAGAAGAGTCAGGTATGTCTCACATTTCCTCTCAGGTCAGCACTCAAGTGCTCTCTTGTCAGCAGTAATCGTTAAGCATCTGTTAGTTACCTTCAACAACAAATACTCCCTTCTATTAAAAAGACAGTTGAGAAACTCCTGTGACGCTTTTCTTACTGTACCTGTCATTCCTCTTGCTGAATTGTTCCCTTTCTACTAAACAGTGTCCCTGTCTTTTCCTCTATACATCCTCCCCAAAGTCTGCTTGGCCCAAATAGTTTTTAGAAGTTTCAAACGTGGAAAATAGGAAAAAAACATCGACCTGCTTAATTTAGAAAGCTCTGACACCTCTCAGTGAAGTTGTGGGTTGGCATCATTGTCCAGATGGTAACACTGCTATCCCTTTCTGACTTGATCTCCTTCCTTTGAAAAAGCCCTTGAAAAAGATGGCAGAGATAACCAGATCCCTTCAGATGAAAGGGAGAAGCTTTACCATAAAAGCAGCACCCAAAGCCACTCGATGTGAGCCCTTGATAATCCTTAGCCAGACTATTATTCCCATCAGATCAAACAAAAGGGAGTAAGATTTAGGTTATGCCAAGTGCCAAGCACCAGTATTGGAGTCCTGTCGTCACCCCTTCCCACGGCTTTTGTCTTTCTCCCCTGCCACACAAGAATCTGATTTAACTGGCAAAACGAACTCCCAACTGTCCTCTTAACAATGCAAAAAGCAGCTAAAAGGAACTTGGTGAATTGTTTGGACTGCCCAGACCCTTCTCCTTCCCAGCAGAGACCAACAGCTGACTGAAGCTGATCTTTTGTCAGCTTTCTTCTGCTGTGCTTGCTCTTCTACTGTGCCTTTGCTTGCATTGCTTCAGAGAGACAGGGTCAAACTTCATCAATATGACCAACCCAGGAGCATCTTAAACTCTTTTCTGCTCAAAAGATAACCAATAATTACTGCTCCATCAATACTATGAGATGAATTCTTGGGCATTTTTCTAAAGCAGACTTTGTACAGCTTTACATTGCACAATGTAGCTTTCTGAATACTCCGAGGCTAAATGCATTCACTATTTCCACATCTTTGTCACAGATTAGGGTCAAGGCAGACCCTTAGACCTGTAACACATGCGCTCTGTTAACCCCCTCCCTCCCCACAGGGGAAGAGAAAGGGAATAAGGGAGAGACACTGAGCAATTAGAAAAGGAAACTAGAACAGCTTTCATGAAACTAATAATAATGGAATATGTAGAAATCTGTACAAAACTGGTATTGAACCCAACCCCCTGACTGTAGTTACATCACTGTCACTGATGCTGTGGAGCAGGCACCGGGGGAGTCCCAGACTGGGCCCCGCAGCAGACAGGAGCTGTGTTCAGGAGCTGGGTTCTGGTACCGGATTCAGGAACACACTGATTGGGATTGAAGGCAGAACAGACAGAGTCCTCCTCAGATGGTCTGACGAAGAAACCAGAAGAGGACCCAAGCCCAGCTGAGCAAAGCCATCAATGCAGGCCAAGAGGGCTAAGAGAGGGATGAGACCCCTGTGATCTCTCAGCTTTATACTGTATATGATGTATATGGGCTGGAATACGTCACTGGGGATTTTTGTGGTCACCTGCCCTGTCCACTCCTCCCTGCAGGTGTGGCCTTTCACTTTCTGCACCCCCCAGTGGTGCACAAGATCCAGCAGTGGCCTTGGTCTGCACACCAACCGTTGGTAGTAACTCTAACCATGGGGTGTTATCACTGCCAGCAGCAGACACTGCCTGTGAAACCAGGATATTTATAAAAAGGTTATTTTTCAAATGACACATCTGCCATTGGTGGGGATTTCACTGTAATCCTGGGAGAACAACTGATGGGAGCTACAAGAGAATGAACAAGTAGTCATGGAGAAACGCCTACCACCAAGGAGGGGACATGGGCACCTGCAGAGCATAACTGGCCTGGAGAACTACCTGCTTCACGTACTCAACCAAGACAGAGCAGCAGTATGCCTCCCACATGGGCAGGTGTAAGAAAGCAGCTAGAGGGGCCTCACATTGAGTGAGAGAATGAAAAGCTGCTGCAGCTGCCAAAGGCTGGAAGGCGGTGACAGTCGCGTGGAGGTCCACACCCTACCTGGTGACAATGGAACAGCTCATAATCGTGGTCAAGCTCCGCTCAGCTCAGGAAACTCTCCTCTGCATTGCAGCCCATGAGACCAACACAGTGGCAATGGGCCAGGCAGCCTGTCCATCCCATTAGGAGCAGAATTCCTGGTAATGAAAGGTCCAGGCAGTAAAATGGCAGAAATGATGAATCCAGGGACAAAGGAGGTTTGGCGTCCAGAAAATAATGGTGAGGTTGCTTCAGAGTGCAAGGGAGGAATGGGCTGGGAGACGTAACTGAAAGCACTAATGGTCATAAAGTAGATGTGATTTCAGAAGTACATTTGGGATGGAATTTGGTTTCTCTGAAGGCAGGTACCAAGTCTCAGGGGTGGGATTTCAGGAGTGCAGCAAATAGAACAGCTCAGGAGCCTGCTTATGACAAAGTAAGACAGTTGATTGCTGCACACAGACAGATTTCAGCTCAGTCTAGCCTATAACAATAAGCTTGACTGGAATTGCTGAGATGCCTACATGAATGTACCCCATTTTGGGAGATAGATGAGTTCAGTAGCTCTGCAGATTTTTATGTTGTCATTTTTGTAAATTTTACCACTCCCAGCTCGAATGAGCTTTTGTAAATTATGCTGACAGTACAGAATTCAATTCAGATGCACCAGTTTACCATTAAAATCTTGTTTCAAAGAAAAGTAGGCTTGCTCCTGCAGAGGACACTGTAAAAACACTAGTGCATAAGTAGTAATGGAAAAATAAACAGCATTATGGGTGAAAGCAGCATCACCAGGTCTCCGGCACAGAAGAGATCACAGCTGTTGTCCTATAACAAAATGTAATTTATAGTTATATTACCAATGTTTAAGAAGATGGAAGAAACCCTGTTTATGTAATATACAAAACATACTCTTGAAGGGATTAGACTAAATAATGCCCTAAATTCAGCATCTTCCAGTCTAATAAAGGACATAAAACCTGTTCGGCAATCTGTTTCTATTTTAAAAGACAAGCTATGGTGGTATACATTACAAATATTGCTTGTAAAAGAGAGCTATGGAAAGAGGGTTGGTGGGATGTTCTGCATATATTAATGCTTCATTAAAAATGCCATAAGAAGTAAGGAAAAAAAAAATCTAAGTTTAAGATGCCCTCCCACATAAGGAAAAGGATTTTAAAGCACTTATTAAATTACTTCACTTGCTTGAGCAAAAACATGAGCTTTCTTGGAAACCAGGACAAGCTGATTATATAAGGCCCAGATAGTTCTTTTTTAAAACATTATTTCAACCCATGAAGATTTATATCTACAGTTAAAAAATAAGTGTATGATTTGGGCTGTGGTTCTTAAAGGGATCTTAATGCATATCATTTAGAATTACTCTAATTAATTAGTTAATTTTATATGGAATTAGGAATACTAGTGCTACCCATCAAATGGAGCCTGATTTAGATTGTAAGCTTCAGAAGAGGCAGGGCTCATCTTGCTGTTCAGTGGTGGGGCACTGCCCTGCACACTCAGGCTCCGATCCATCAGCAGGGCAGCTGGAGGACAGCAGGACCAGGCTTTTCTTTAGTACTTTGCTCCAAGTCTGTTTGCTCTGCAAACTTCAGGGCAAGAAGAAAATGGAAAATACACTGTGTAAGAGCACATCTGCCTATAAAAGTTACTGTGAAGTATCCCAACAGCAGCATCTGTAGGACAACAGGTTAACAAGAATCTCTGGTTTATTCCCAGATGCAGAGTAGAACTCAAAGGAAGCGCGCAATGACAAACAGGCGTAAGTGACAGGCCGGGCTTCAGCGAGCAGCCTGGTGCTGGCCGCAGGCACGTGTGGAGGTGCAGGAGGCAGAGCCACGCTGCCCTGCTGCTGCTGCCCTGGCTTAAGCAGAGCGGAGCAGTGACCCGGTACGGCTCTGCTGCTTGTGGCAAAGCTATCGCGCTGCCGTGCCCGGCAAGACAGAACCTAATGCACAGATGGGGCTTTTGTGGTGGTCCCTAAGCTGGCATTTGTCCCTGCCCCCTGGCAGGTCAGCGGACAAAGCTGCTCTCTGGCTCGGGATGTCAGCTCATTATAAAAACAAGCCTTTCACTGCGCCTGGCTTTCAACTCTGCTCTAGCAACAGCAAGCTTGAATAAGGGTTGTTCAGCCACACTCTAATGGTAAAAGATATGAATTGGGCCCTGGAGTGGATGAACTGTCCTTAAGGCTGGCTCAAATCCTGCCACACCTAACAGGGCTTCTCTTCTATGGAAGAAAGGTTGAGTTTTCAAACTTAATTTAAAAAGGAAAAGAAAAAAAGTGCCCTGGCTGCTTAAAGGAGTGCTCCTTTCAACACAGTCCCCATTCTGGGAGGATGCCTGCAAGAGGGTCATCTCACCTAACTTTAAATGCCTGTGGGGCAGCTGTCTGCCTGAGAGAGCTCCCTCGTCCCAACCCACGCTCCCTTCACTGAGCAGAGAAAATGGAGCTTTCAGGACACAATGGAACTGACCTATTTTAGGTACCTACTTTGGGATGAGATGAATCAACCCCAGCAGTGCCTGTTTCTCTCTGTTGACTATAAAGGGAGTCTAGCTAATGTACCTCTGGCCAGGTAAATCCCACCCTTCATGCTGAATACAAGCAGAAATGCACGCACAAAGATACTCAGAATGCTACTAATTCATAACATTAACACCACATTGCATATGAAGCATTTAAGATCTACAGTGGAAGAAACATCGCAATTAGCTTTAATATGAAGCTGTAAGGGTTCTGATAACACAAGTAAATTAATATCTAAGCAGCAGGTCCCTAGAGCAATTGCACAGTCGTTACAAAGGGAAGTTGCAGAAAATTACCATTTGCAAGGGTGCAGCAAACGTAAAGATAATTTGATGTAGGCCAGTGCAGGGATCTGAAGGCTCAAAACATCCAAGGTTCAATTAGAACAGCTGAACAATTATAGGTGGAAAAGGCTTGAAGAGAGTGACTGATAAAAGACTCCAGACAAATGAGCAGGACACCTGTAGTTCAACTTAGGTTCATTGGAGACAGAAGAAGAGCAGGCTCAAAAATCTTCCAGTAGAGTATTAAAGAAAATACAAGTGAAACTTAGACATATTAAGGGCTGGTAGTTGCTTGCCTGCCTTATGAAGAGATAACTGGCATATTTAGAAAAGCCTAACAAGCATGAGAGGAGATAGCATGAAGGTGAATAAATACAGCAATGCCTACAGAGGTTAACAGTGTCTGCAAAGAACCATCCCCTTCACTCACTGCATTCAAGTGCTGGTCAGCCAGCCCCAGCAATTTGCTCCCAGACATGCAGTGCTACACCAGCTGCCAATCAAACCACCTGGGGAAAGAGTCTGCTTGACAAATCCAGTGTAGCTAATTCACGTGGCTCAGCAAAGCTACATGAGTGTTGCCTGCAAGCGGCGGGCCTGGGGGTAGGTGGAGAAGCAGTCAAGCATAGGCAGTGACAAACAGCTTTGCTCTGGCATACCAAGAATAAGGAAGAGCTACTGGGGTGCCAAGAGAGGCCTTTAGGAGGGGCAGATCTTCAAAGCTGCCCTCTCCATGCCTTTGGAGGACGGATGACCAAGCAATGTTTGTGGCAAAGCAAAAGGACCACAGTGTCTCTGCAATCCTCAGGTAATAACCTTGCCAAAAGATAACCTTGCAGCAGCACGTTCTTGAGATTACAAAGTTGAAGTATTTTAATAGGGGTATCTCATCCAAACTGAATAAAAAATTCAATCAAAGGACTGAAATGAAAAGCTTAAGTATTCCAGCTACTCTACTGGGTCTAATGGATCACACTTTCTCTGCCTAAAGGCCTTGTCCCAAAGTTTGTCCCTTAATACCTCCATGGTGAGAGCAATTTATCAGTGTCTGAACATAACCACCAGCAAGCTTATAAACAGAATCAGTCTGGATGAAATTTAATTGCAAGCAAAGACAAAACATGTTTTGCAGTTTAAGGATGGCATTTTCAAACTTCTGTAAAAGGACTGAAGAGAACAAAATCCCATCAATTCTCAAATGATTTGTATTTTTGGCTTTCCCCAACATATTTGAAATTCAACATTGTCTGTTTTGCCAGTACTATCAGGACAGAAATTACAATCAAAATATTCCTAAGTTACATATGCAGCTGTATAAGCCCCGTACCTATTATCCTTTCCCTTGTGATTCAAGGTATGGCTCAAGATTCAAGAAAACCTAGTTTCGTATCCCAACCAGACTAACAATATGTATGACTTTCAAAAAACACACGTGTAATATACATATGAGGAGACACAGTCTGCATTTTAGTATTTTGGAAATAAATCTCATTAACATCTAGTGGTGATCAACCAGAATTTCCTTAATTGGCCCAAGCACTACACTGGACTGTACGGTGCTATCAGCTTTGAGAGCTGTAAATATTTCTAGCAGACTCCTTTTGGCTGCTTTAAAAGTGTGGACAGATAATGGTCGATTTTTGCAAGCACAACCATTGCTGGCTGGAACTTAAAAGTCAGCTTTTATGATTTCAGGAAAAGCTGGCAACATCCACATGCAGAAGTTCAAGGACAGAGTTGGCTCCCAGGCCACCCTTTCCCATGCCACTGGAGTGGGTGACACCAAGGACAGGACAGGACACCGTGAGGATGGCTGGAAGAGTTAGGGCATTAGGAGCCAAATGATCATCTGCTCCTTGAATACCAAGGATCCTCAGGATGGCTCTGTCACATTCATACAACACATCTGTTCTCTTTAGCATACTTTAAAAATCTGCTTGTTTTGAAAAACAAGACTCATCATAACTTTTCATGACATTTTAAGATGTATAACAGTATTTAACGATGTAGTCATGTGTCCTGGGAAAATTGAAAAAACCCAACATAATTATCACATCCTGAAGGTCCCAGGATGATTTCCCGAAGAATATTATTACAGGGATGTAACAAAGGTCTTCCACTTTTTAATTCCTACCTACATTTTCATTGCTTAAGCTTCCAAAGCTTCCCTTTCCTGACACAGAAGACAGGATGGCTGTAATCTTGACTTTCCAACAGTTGAGAGAAGCAGTTTTGCTAAAACACAGTATTAATTTAAACCATCATTGTGCATGGTTTCCTTCTTTTGCAAGAGGATTGTGTGCTCCTTCCAAAGGCACAGGAGAGTTTGGGTATAAGGGGGGAGGGGAGTGTTCACTTGATATGTTCTCTCTCTACTGCAGATTATCCCATGAATGGAAAGCAGGTAATGGCATTTCCTATAGCTTTGCTTTTTTTTTTTTTTTTTTTTTTTTTTTTAAACTTTTCAAGACCAGTCCTGGTGTGCAGATAAGTTACTACTCTATTATCAAAAAAGTAGAGAAGAAAGAAGCATGATTTTTACCGTATGAGAGCAAGTCTGTCTTTTTCAGATGGATGATCATCAAGCCACTGAGAATAGCGGGCAATGGACCACTCAGCCCTCTGACACAGAGAAACACAAACACCAATTACACACATAAATGTAAAAAAAGAAACACCAATTTCAGAATCAAAGATGACATAAATGAAGGCCACACGAGGCTCTCTTAATACTGCAGTGATGCAGAATGAGTTAAAGAACCAGAGACAATTGACAGAAATAGCCCAGTGTGTTATTTGGGAGCTCAGAGGTGATCTTCTCCATTAGCCATTTGCCCAGTTCTGACAGGGGTGTGAATCTAGAATTCCTGCATCTTACATGAGCATGATCCAGCCAATTTGCAGTCTGGGACATGACCTGCAATTTCTTCTATGAGCCGACAGCATATTAAAGAATTTAGAGTCTATTTAAAACCAGGTTATGTTCCTCCTACTGTTAATGAATCAAAACCTGAAGTCAATGACCATTACACCTTTGCCACAATAAAAACAAAAGCCAACAAATCATATAAAGTATGAGCTTGAATACTTTTTAATTAAAATAACTAGGGCAAACTGCAATGTTCATTCTTCCTTAGGACATCTCGAAAGGAAAGACAGGTTGATCTTATTACCTGGAAGGGTGATTTTAACTCTGGTGGTGCTCTTGTAAATAAGAACTGAAGAATAATGCTGAATGGAATAACCTCTCCCAGAGCTGGGCTACTGGCAATATGCTCACTGGTCTGGAACAGCAGCGGTCTAGAAAAATGCAACAATACACTTGTGAAAGGAAGAAAAAGCTTATCTTATGCATTAGAAAAATGCCTATACAATGGCAATATTGTGTTAGGACATCTGATTTCTTTCCATTAGTTTGTATCTTAGGTTTTCAACACAGGTTCAGTTTGTATAAATTTGCTAAGTTGCCTATTGTAATCAAGCAACACAGCACTCTAAATTTTGTATTTCAGTGAAAACACTTCAGGGAACGCTGGTATTCACTGTCATACAGAAGTTGCGCTGAAAGCAACACAGAAAAGTACAATTTGGCCAACATTTGCATGACAAAGATTGTTAAATCATAGTTATATGCTGCATAACATTTACAAGAACTTTAATCTATTTCTAATTTCCAGGTGGGTGTTGCCAAAAAAGCTCTCAGTTCAATCAGAGCTACACGAGGTAATAAATCAGTGCTGAAATACAGTTTGGTCATACTGCCAATTGCTTGTTCCTGCAACTGCCACTCACCTGAATGACCTCAGCTGTCTGTAAGATTTTCCTAAGTCAGAGACTCGCCGGCACAGTGGTGCTACTGCTAACTCCATCTACAGAAACAAACAGTTTAACTTGAATTACATTGTCCCAAAATATAAAACTTGGTACCGAAGCCTCTAAGCAGTAATTACAACTTGCAGGCCTAGTCACTGACTTCTGGCTGGTGGCTGAATCCAAGCCAAAAAGCTATCCTTTCCTTTCACCCCGCATTGCCCAAGCCAAGACTTTTGCCTTGCTCTTTGCAACACAGCAACCATCCCATAACAAACTATAGTGATAGTCAATGGTTAGGAATAGAGGGGTCTTGTGAGCTTTCTGAGTCTGATGCTTTGTTTCTCACAGCAGGTTTTCGTTGGTGATCAGTTTCCTAATGAAGTGCTTAAGTCAATTCTGCAAAAACCTGACCGCAACTGGGGAAGAAAGCAAATTTAGGCAGGTCTCCCCAAACCACCCCTAAAAATGAATACTCATTTCAGCTTGGCACACTTTCCTTTGGTGAAAGACAAGGTTAAAGTGATCCCTTCTTGAACACTGAGCCACAAATTCTAGGGCACAAATTCTACACCAATTAGATAGAAGGCAGCCGGGAGCTATTGACACAGGGTCCTAAGAAATCACAGGCAAAACAGCATCAGCAAAAGCTAACTTTTATACGGTTTGCTGAGATACTGCAGATATCTTTAAAACCAAATAATTTAAAAATACTTTCTGTTTTTTAAGCACTGAAATTCACCTGCCTTTTGAAACAAGCTATCGTCACAGGCTCTTCACTAACAGTGAGGACACAGAGGTGAGAAAGAACAATTTCATTTCCAGATCCCAGACTGAACATGAACATTACACGGCAAAATTTCACCACTCAAAATTTTAGCCAGCTACAGATTAAGAAGATTTATTAAGATGACATTTCATTCCTGAATTGTCAGTCAAGGGAGGGATGCAAGCTTTATTCTCCATGTATGCTTCATAAAATCCTTACCTCAAAAGACTACTCAGACTTTGATTTCCATATAACGCACAGCTAAGCTAAGTTTCAAAGGATGAGAGCTAAAATACCTAACGAGATCAAAACCACCATACAACGAGCTTCTCATTTTAGTAACATTGCTGAATGAGTTTCAAAGCATTTGTGGTAAGACACTATTTACAGTAAAGTCTTTAATACTATTATTCTTACCAGCTGTAGAATTTCCTCAGAGAGCTGGCTGCTGAGCTACCAGCTTCACCAAAAGCATGTAGTTATGCTGGGGTTCCAGCATAAACAAGGAAGATGGTGTGGTGAACTATGATCACAGAGTCACAGACTGTTAGGGGTTGAAAGGGAACTGGAAAAATCATCCAGTCCAAGCCCCCTGCCAGAGCAGGATCACCTAGACCAGGTCACACAGGAACATGTCCAGGCAGGTTTCAAATGGGTCCAGAGGAGACTCCACAACCTCTCTGGTCAGCCTGTTCCAGGCTCTGTCACCCTCACCGAGAAAAAGTTTCTCCTTATGTTTACATGGAACCTCTTGTGTTCCAGCTTGCACTAACTGCCCCTTGTCTTATGATGCCATAGTTCATCTAAACCCAGAAGAATCTAAATCAGCGATGAATGCAAATCAAGGCCTTATACTTTAGGCGCCCACCTTTAAAAACAGGTGTCAGGATGGGAGTCATCTCTCCTACTTCTTAACATCTACAGGTTCTCTTCATACTCAGTGGAAACAGACACTCCTGCAGTGTGATGCATCTTTCCCCAAGGTAGACATCTAAAATAGGTCAGGTGGGTCATGTTGTAGGAGTATCCACCTACGTGGCACTTAGTCAGACAAAGCTGGGAAAGCCAGAGGTCCTATCCCAGGCATCTAGGCTTCCTCTACAGACAAGTAGAGGGCACCTCTGAAAGGCAATGGGGAAAACCCTACAGAGCTAGACTACAGGCAATGCAAAGCCACTCCCAGAGCCTGAGAACCTTGGAGTACATGTCCCACATCAAACACACTCAGGTCACTCGAAATCTGCACTTTATATTAAGTTGAAATTCACAGAAGCAGAAAGTGAATAATAACCAGGAAGCAGACATAAGGATCTTTGTCTTCTGCCTGCAGATCAATGCTCCATTCTTGGTTAACAGCCTGGCTCCCTTCTGACTGATGCCCTTTTGGTCCCTGAGTCTTCTACTCTAGGCTATGAACTGTCCCCTTCCATACAGCTGGGTTGAATCCATCTTCCTGTAACCCTTTCAGCCTGAGGGACAGGTCAACTTCCTCACATTCAGGTGCCAAGGGGTACCTGTTTTGTGGGCTGTAGAGCATGCACAACCCATCTCTGCAGCTCCTGACAGTGGAAAAGGCACATAAATGGGAGGCCAACATCCCCATGCTTGAGGACGAGCCATCAGCTGCTGTGCTGTGTGCCGAGTTTTCTGGCACAAGAGAGGGAGGTTGAGTCCACACTCCCAGGACCGGCAGGTTCTCCCCAGGGACTTCTGGAGGGAGATGCCCCAACTCCAAACTGCAGTGAAACTTAGAGAGAGTTCAGCATGTTGTTTCCCCAGATCCCCTGGTATGCCTCTTAGCAGATCTGGGAATCAAGAGGCTGGTCTGCTGCACAGGATCAGGAGCAAGTAGCCAAAAAGAGGAGATAATTAAGCAGGCTTTGCTGTATCATGGTACAAGAACCCTGTAGATTCTGATTTCTCCAGAGCTTCTTTTCAGGCATTAGTGTTGGCTAGGGGCAGCTGGAAGCAACTGACAGCCTGCGGGAGCTGGTGTCCCAGCTCTGGTGGGACTTGTAGCTGTGAAGAACCAGAGAGAAGATAATTCTTCTAGGTTCTTTAGAGAATTTGATAACAGCAACAAACTGCCAGTCTGACTCGTGGAAGCAAAGATGCATGGATCAAACCGTACTCATGAGGGGAAAGAAATCCCAGCATAGCAAAATACAATTTTGTTTAATAAGTTTTGAATGATTGTTTCACTCCTAAACCACGATATGATGTAACGAGATGTAAGTGAAACTTTCTCCAGCTTAACCAATTCCTTATTAAAACAAATTAAAAAGATTTCTCTTGAACATACTTGGTAGTTTCCATAAATCAACATTTTTCATCTCAAGAATTAAAATTACTTTGAAAAACTCTAGTACTTCACCTTCAACATTTATTCACTGTAGGAAATTATTAGTATTGCTAGAACTGGATAGATTTAATGGCAGCAGATGCTTGATTCGTGAAGTACTAGAGCCAAAGAAAAAAATTGTTTTTAAGCTTTGCAGCATACTATACCATCTCCAACTGACTCATGAAGAGTGGGAACGAGAGAAAACTAATGTGGTAAAAATGTACATAAACCACAGAAACTTTTTTTTTCATTTACATTAGTCTGCTATGTGTTCTAACCCAGCCTCTCCAATAAGAACTATACTTCACATAATAACTGATTGTTTTCTTCACTTGAATTTTAGCTATTTGTCTGAACCAAATGCTGCAGTGAGATGCTAGAGCATCTTTCTGTTATCACGTTGATTTCTGCAGGCCCACTCACTGAGCGAGCTTTGGCGTCTCTGCTGAGCACCGCGCCAGTCGCCACCGCTGTCCTGGGAGAGAGTGCCAGGGAGGAATCGTTCTCCTGGAACAGCTGCTGTTTTAAAGGTGCTGGAGCTGGGCAGAGGACTGAGCATACATCACGTCTCAGATTGCTACCTGTCATCACCTGAAGCTGCTTCAACTGTTGATTCATGCAGCGTGTTTATGCCGTACAGCTTCTGCTATGATGCCCAGCTGTAGTTTCCATAGCATTCTGGGGAGTTTTACCGGTCGGGTGACGTTTTTGGCTGTCCACAAGCCAGTATTTGTATCCTGTATGCAAGGCCTTTCATACAACCACATCCTAGGGACTTAACATATGAAAGGTTAAGGAGTATTTTTTTGTTATTTTTCCAAATTTCTCTCCCATCTGAAGATTCAGATATCCAGGTTAAACTGAGTGATGGTGTCCAAGAAGTAAACTGCAACCACAGAGGACTGACTGACTAATATGAGATAATCATTAACACAGAACTCAAGAGAAGTGCACGTGCTTGCCTAAAAGGAAGGGGCACCTAGGACAGAAGGCCTAATGACCCTGCCTCCTTTCTTCTAACTTTTTTCAAAACCCATTCCTTTGCCATGATTTATTCATGTTGTTTTGCTATGCTTCACAGAACACAGTGGCAGGCTCCTGCCCAGCATATGCTGCTTCTCAATGATTCTTGCTCTCTAAGCCCCAAGAGATTGTATTATCTTTTTTTTCTCATATGACCCTGCCATAGCCCGTGGCTAGGTGGTCAATTATCTGTTGAACTATTCACTGGCTAGCCATATTGTAAAAAATACATCATATATCTGGCTTCTCTAATTGGATTATGTTCAGCAACCCAAGGGTGAAGTTAATATGTAGTCTAGATACAGATAATGCATATATATTGAAGAGTGCTTTGAAAAAACCCATAGTGAAGTTATTGTTTAGTGCCTATTGTGGTGTTTTCAAGATCTCTCATTACTAAACAGCTGTTTTTTCAGCTGGAAAATCTTGAACATTAAATTTTTAGCAATTACATTTCCTCCTGGCCAAGATGAATTCCACATCTTTAAATGTTAACTCAAAATGCTTTTTCCTAGCCATTCACCAGGAGAGAATGTTTTAACAAGCAAGGGAGCAGAAGAGCTCTGAACTGTTATATGAAAGAAGCTGGCCTTGAAGGGATGCGGAATTTGAGTTCTCCCCCATGCAGCAATTCCAAAATAGTTGACGTAAATCCTTTAGCTTTTATACCTCCAAAATTACACACATCAGGAAATAATTTCCTCTTTCCACTATGATAGTTAGCATTAAACTTTAAGTTCATTTTAGTTTTTGTAGTTTCTGTCTTATGACTGCTACTGTGATTACAGCATCCTGCTCCTCTCACTTCTCTGTAAGAAACTAGAAAGGAATTCTTTTAGGAAGAATGATAAAAAACATTTTTACACTTGTATAATCACATTTGATAAAACATTCAAACATGTTTATACATTTTTGAAACCTGCAATGCCTGATATTCTTGCTTTTTTAATGACATATATTTAATCAGGGAACCAGATTCTGACCATAGGCTAACCAGGAGATAGAAACATTTCTTCTGCACTAGAATTTAGCATTGTCAACTTATACAGTAAAAAGTTTTCCAGGAAAGTTTAATAAAACCAAAATATTTTGCAGTAATTTACTGACAAAGACTTTACTGGTCTATTTATTGACAGTGTTAACTGTGCCCCGTCAAAACTGTTAGAACACAGTACTGAACAATGACAAAAAACTCAGCTATAAATCACACTTAGGTAAGAAATATACAATATACACTATAAAAATAGCTCACTTGACAAGGCTGAAAATAATCAATCATGACATGAGGTGGGGTTTTTGGCACAGACAATGTCAAAGCCAGTGCCAGCCTTATATGTCACTCCAAACATACACCTGTACTACAAAAGATGGCAAATCACATCATGCCTTCACACCATGAAGTGTAAAGATTACTTAGTCTTTGCAATTTCTACACTAGCTTATTTCAATGTGGTTGTGATTTGTATTTGCTATTAATAAACAACTATTTTCTGTATCAGCTTACAAACTTTGTGTACAGACTACATATTTCCAAGCCAAATATTACTGTAGGTTCCTCATTGCTTCTAAATAAATCTCTCAACTGATTGTGCTTATATTTCACTCTCTGTTGCATTTTCCAGCCACTTCCATCAGGTTTTAGGAAGTCCTGACCTACAAGCCACCAATCTCAAAGAGTGCCTAAGAGTGAGTGGTGTCACAACTCTGAATACCAAGCAAGTTAAAAAAAGGTCCTCTGAAAAAGAACTGGTACTCCCCACAAACAAAACTGTTGAAAAACCATCAGGGCTTGGTGGCTCGCATTTTTTTCAGTCTGAGTAGTACCAAATTTAAAAGTGACATTTGGTATTATATACGTGAATACTGAATTATGGGCACCTCAAAAACACACAAAAAATGAAACTAAACTGATCTAGGAATTAGGAAAGAAGTGAAAAGTAATCTTGTTCAATTGCCTGCATAAAAACAGAGAGCATAAGAAGAGACAAATACAGCCTGTAGACTGGAAATTATTCAAATGAGGATCCTAAGGAACAGCACAGTATGTGATAATAACCTTGCAGCACTGCAGACATTTTCTATGGCTTAAAATATTTCTGTAAGCACTGATTTTCATGAAATCATATTAATGACATTCAAGCAGATTTCAAGCCTATCATACCTCTGTATACAGCTGCCACACTAGCACACGTCTATCCTTAGTGCTGAAGTACCTGTAATGCACAGGATACCAAAATGCAACACTGGCACTGGAAACAGGACAAGGCAGAATTCAACAGACTTACAGCAGTCATTCCTAACTGTTTAAGTAGCCCTTGCTCAACAAAATTGGCTTTTGTGCACTTCACCATACTCAGTTCCAAATGAAGAGAACTTGAAGCCTTTTTAATCCTTTCTGTGTAGACTCTTGGTGTTTTGAGGCAATTTAGCAGTAAAAAGCATGTTTCCAGTGCAGAAATTTTCACATCTGACTCTCAGCCAGAGCTATTCTGCTGAGTATAAGGCAGCTCTAACTCTTAACTCTGAATGGCCTGAAAGAAATGGGCACAAGCACTTGAGATAGCCAGTATCTGATTCAACCCAGCAGTACTCGAGAAGTGATTGTCCCACTGTACTCAGCACTGGTGAGGCTGCAGCCCGAGTTCTGTGTTCAGGTTTGGGTGCCGCAGTGTATGAAAGACATTGAGGTGCTGAAGCAGGTCCACAGAAGGGAAACAAAGCTGGGGATGTGTCTAGAGAATAAATTTTAGGAGGAGCTGCATACAGAACTGGGACTGTTTAGTCTGATGAAGAGAAGGCTGGAGAAGAGGAGACTGAGGGGAGACCTTATCTCTCTCTACCTGAAAGGAGGCTGTAGTGAGGTGGGTGTTGGATGAGAGGAAATGGGCTTAAAGTGCGCCAGGGGAGGTTTAGGTTGGATATTTTGGAAATAATTCTATGTGAAAGAGTGGTGAGGCATTGCAACAGGCTGCCCAGGGAGGTGGTGGAGTCACCATCCCTGAAGGTGTTCAAAAAACTATATGTGGCACTCTGGGACATGATTTACTGGTCATGGTAGTGTTGGGTTGACAGTTTATAGATCATAAAAATCTTTTCCAACCTTAATTAGTCTATGATTAGTTGACTTACTGTGTGCATGTTTATAATAGGATTTCAAATTAACCACAGCTTCTGGACAGAATCTGCCCAGGTCTTTTGCTTGTAAGTAACCTCAAAACACCAAAAAGGGGATTTAGATATCAAAAGCCAGTTTTAAGGAGGAACATGTAAACTTTTTTGAGTACAGAAAATTTAAAATGACTCTACAAGACAAAGCACAACTGAAAACAGTTTATAAACAAACCTCCTCCTCCACACAGTGTCTTTCCAGGCAGGTCTTTCCTTTGGGTTTGGCTTTAGTCCAACAATGCAGTGTCTTTCTGGGACTGAAAAAAAATCCTGCATGCAGCCTTTATGGCTATTTGGAAAAGTCTATGCTTCTCATCAAGCCAATAGTCCAGCTAAATACCTGCTCCCTGCTCTTCTCAGCACAAAGAAGCTGCAGCCTCCCCCCTTCTCTTTGGAGGAATCAAGTCTTTGCCTCAACAAAGGCACATCCATGGGAACAGGAGCATGGAAGAAAAACAAGTCTTACTCAGGATTAAAGCGACATTTCTGCAAATGGAACCAGGACTCCTGGCCAGGTCAGAACAACAACAACCTCCCCAGTGGGGTTACCAAGAGCTGTTGTCATAAACATGTTCCCAAAACCCACCAGGTTTTTGGGAGGCGCAGACACACTCCAGAAAACATGGATATAAGGTAGCCTCCACATACAAAAAAATGTTGTCCTTTTCCTCTTATCCTGAGAAACAGGATATAATGTCCAGGCCATTCTGGACACTAGAGCTCCTGTTCAGCCTGGGATGCCCCTAGGAGCTCTGTGCAGAGATGCTCAAAGGCACAAAGTGAGCATTGATGTGACTGTACTGGACTGGCTGGACCCAGACAGTTCTTGTCTTAAGCCCATTTTTAAACAAGCCAAAAATATGGTGCAATGTGAAGGTGAGAAAAGCACAGGGCAGCCCTCAGATGCAGTAAGAGTTGAAGGCAGCAAACAAGAATGAATTCAAAACCTATTTTTTTCCTTCCAGAGTAAAAAAGAAGGGAAATCAGAACATTTATCTTCACAGTTGTCCATTCAGGAGTTATAATTAGCACAGTGGGCAAGAACATGCAAATCCCCCTACACTCAGATGGAAACATATCTTCACTTTTCACTTAAAAGGCTGCCCATATCAGAATCAGAAAAATAAGTGTTTAAAAAAGATAAAAAGATAAAGTGATATTGTTAGTATTATTATATGTGGTGGTTTGACCTTTGCTGGATGCCAGGTGCCCACAAGCTGCTCTATCACTCTTCCTCCCCTCCTTTCAGCTGAACCAGGGGGAAGAAAATAAGATAAAGCTTGTAGGTTTAGACAAAAAGACAAAAGCAATTTAATGAATAGTGAAGCAAGGCCATGCATGTGGAAACAAAACAAAGATTTATTCTCTACTTCCCATCAGCAGGCGATGTATGGCCCTTTCTGGAAAGAAGGGCTTCAAATGTGTAGCGGTTGCTCTGGAGGATGAGTGGATCCTCCTTTCCTAGCTTCCCCTTCTTTTCCTAGCTTTTACTGTTGAGCTGATGTCATATGGTATCCCTTTGGTCAGTTTGGGTCAGCTGTCACAGTCTCCCAAGATCTTACCCACCCCATCCCCCTGCAGGGGGAATGCTGAAAACCAGCCTCGGTGCTGTAGGAGCCCAGCAGCAGCCACAACAGGGGCTGTTACCAGCACCTTTCCAGCAATCAGTGCAAAGCACAGCACTGGGAGGGCTGCTGTTGGGAAAATTAACTCCAGCTCAGTCAGACCAAATACATTATAATAGCTGCTTAAATAAGATGCTTTTCACTGTAGAATTAGGTGAAGATATTTCCCAAATTTATCCAGCCTTCTTTAGTACTTGTCCTTGTTTCAGCTGAGATAGTTTTCTTCCTAGTAGCCGGTACAGTGCTGTGTGTTGGATTTAGTATGAGATCAATGTTGGTAACACACTGAAGCTTTTATCTGTTGCTCTAGGACTTTTCAGCTTCTCATGCCCTGCCAGCAAGAAGACTGCCAGGGCACAAGATGCTGGGAGAAGACACAGCCAGGACAGCTGACCCAAACTGGCCAGAGGAATCCTCCATACCATATGATGTCATGCACTGTATATAAACCGGGCAGAAAGCTGGCCAGTCAGGGAACTGGGAGTTGGTTGGAGAGTGGTGAGCAACTGCCTTGTGCATCAGTTATTTTGTGTATTTTAATTCTATTATTGTTGTTATTATTATTACTTCCATTACTATCAGTATTATTTTCTTCCTTTTCTGCCTATGTCTTTATCTCAACCCAGAAGTTTTATTTTCTTTTCTTCTGATTCTCTCCCTCATCTCGCTGTGGGGGAGCAAGCGAGTGGCTGCACTGTGCTTAACTGCCAGCTGGGGTTAAACCGTGACAGTACTGCAGCATAAATTACAAAAATTATCTAGATTCTTTCCAAGCGTCTCTCTTTTTCTACAACTTAATGCCATTGTTTTCAAAGTAGAGAAGAGGATGGAACCTACACACTGAAAGCAACTGGAAACTTCCCCCTCACTTTGCAGTTAATGGCTGATTTTCTACTTTTGAGTAATGAATTAAAAGACTTTACTCAGGAGTAGGCAACTGACAGGCAAATGATACAAAGCAGCCACAAGCAAGAGCAGACATGGCAGCGATTCCTCTCTCCCTGTATTCCCCTTGTACCTCAGTTAACTGCCAGGCAAAAGCACTGCTCTGTATTCAGACAGCTGGTACTAATTCCCTCTTCCACTTGGATAATAATAATTGGGACTCTCAGACCAATCTAGTGGATGCCTGTGTTCTTTGTCAGGTTAATCACACAGTGTTACTAATGATGAATTAAATTTGAATACAGTAGATAATACAGACAAGTAGTGGATACTAATCTGGCAGTTTGTTTTGTGTTTTCATCCAGCATAAGAACTGGGCAAAGCTGAGAGGCAGCTATGTCAATCAGGTCATGAAGAGAATCCAACAAGAAAACTGCCCTTCTGTTACAGAAAGGGCAGTTCTTCCACAGAATACTGGTATTTTCTTAGCTTGTCTCCTACACTGCAAAGCAGCCAAGTTAATGATTAACCACCGTCGGGACAGTGACATATAATGTGATTAAGAAAGCGACACACCATTCCATCAGAAGAGAAAGAAAGAAGTGAATGAATGGTGGCAAATGATGGACATACCAAAAAGGTCAGACAACCGGGACAAAATGTCAAGATGCAACTGACTATAAATGCAATGGTCACTTGATGGGAAGCTGTCAGACCTCCCTGAATGCGCTTTACAGCGACGAGAGACTTTCATCTACTCAGTGGATGCATTGCTCAGAATACAGTGTCTCCTCAGAGAGGATGTTTAGAACTGGAAAGCACCAATCTCTCCAACTGCCTGTGTATACTCTGATGAGGATGAAAGCATTGATACTTTTCAGCGAACACAGTGAAGTAGCAGTAAAAGCCAGAAGTCAGTATTAAGGATACCTGGGCAAAATCCGCTGCAAGCCGCATCTTCCCACCTTCACCGAGGGGCCGTATGAGACTGGCATTGCGAATGAAAAGTTCAATTGCTCTTTGAGCCATGGCTTCAGTGTTATCAAAGACGAAGTCGAAACACTCAAAATGCCTGAAGTAGTCACTCATGACTCTTGCTATAAAACCCTGTAGTTCTTTCATGTACAGAGAACAAGGGACATCTGGTTTTCCTGAGCTGGATAATGATCTGGAAAAAAATAGAAAATAAAAAAGAAATGGGGACAGCTAAATTCATCTTTAAAACGCAACCCAAAACTATTGGGTTCTTGTTAAATTTTTTTTTCCTACCACATGAAGTCATGGCATGAATTGTAGAGTCTCATTTCTACTCAGAATAAAAAGAGTGCAGCTGTCTCCGAACATACAGTAAAAAAACAACTTTATCAACCATTCTTATCCGAACAAGATAAAGGAAGTCACCCCACTCCTACCCAACTTGCAGAGCTTCCACTCATTTGGAGCCTAAACCTCAAATCCAGCCCCTAAATTTAAATGTCCCAGTTGTTGATTTGAAACTCTAATAATGGATCAAAAACCACAAGCACATGTCACAGGGTTACTAGCTTAGCGTATCAGAAATCTGTTGTCTGTATAGAATTACTTTCCCAGATTCCTTCAAACCCTGGGTTATAAAGTCAATCTAATTATCACAGAAGCTACAGGATACAGAAATCAATCACCTTTTTTTTTCCTTTGAATAACAGTCAAGCAAAAGAGCTCTTCCAAACTCAGGAACCTGAGCATACAGGCTATCTAACAAAGTTTAGCTTTTGTCTGTAATCAGTTCATCCACCTAGAGAGGCAGTTTTCTAGTGGTGGCAAAAGGAAGATGGATCTGCTCCTGTGTGGCTTGCTCTAGGTGTTCCTGCACTGGCAAGGGGGTGGGACTCGATGATCTCCAGAGGTCCCTTCCAACCCCTACCATTCTATGATTCTGTGAGAGGGTAAAATATTGTTTAATAAAAAGTCAAAAGGAAAAAATGAAAACCTGTGAATATATACTGTTCTCAGTGAATTTCAAAGACAGAAAACAGGACATCTGAGCAATGTCAGACCACAGATAGCAACCAGGAATGAAGTCTCAATTACAGACAGGATTCAAGAACTTTGCAAGTAAAGAGTACTGGAAATTTTAATGAGAATGCTATGGGAAAACAGCATAATACACTAAATCTGAGCTTTCAATAAATAATATTTTTTGATCCATTTAATAATCAGTGATATTTAGACAAATTTCTGTGCCCTTTTGAGTCAGAGCTTATATGCTTTATTTTGAGAAACAAGTTCTGAAGACTGTCCCCAAAAAATAAGTCTGGAAAGCAAAAGAGTTTTTTAAGCCCCTAAATGTCCTCTGGTTGGCTTTATCTTTCTAATAAAAATTATTTTTACTCAACAGATGTGTGGGG
>VWZY01004638.1:337203-397055 GCA_013399075.1 Chloroceryle aenea
GGGGGGGCAGGGAAGAAGATAGATGCTACCTGATTAATTTCTTTCAATAAATAGGTGTAAATCTGCTTTCTGTGTTCATCGACCGTAAAGCATCACCTTCCCCTCAACAGACAAGTGCTCTTGCTCCAAGGACACTGTGGCAATAACAATCTATTATGCACACGCAGGACATCTTACTAAAGCAATGTTAAGTTCAAAAAATATTCCTAGTTACCCAGAAAAATCTTCCTGATGCATAGTGATGATAATAGCTTCTACTGAATCTCCTACAGAGTTCAGTAATGGTTGAACAGCACTACCCATGAGATCATGGACTGCCTAAAATAGAATAAGAAAAAGGCAGAAGTAAGGAAATAGAAACTAGAAGCATTTGCATTTTGACACCTCAAAAATACCTTAAGAAACAGTTATTATTCTGCATTAGAAACTGCTAATTAGAAGGATAAAAGCCTAACATAACATTTCTCTTTGATGAATTTTACCAGTAATGTACAGAAATAAGGGTGTTTACTACTTCTGTGTAAAGCCTTCCTTCAAAATGTGCACAACTCTGGCATTCCTGATGTGTAAACATACATGTTTTGGTTCACGCAGTTCATTCCCCAGACACACAAGCTGCCCTTCATTCCTCTGCACACAACCCCTGCCCGGTTAGCGCACAGCAGGACGGGTGTGGATTGCTGTTGCTGCACAGCCACCCACATCACCCCTCAGAAAAGCACCGGGTAGCGTAAAAATCATAACAATGTGTGTCGGGAGGTAAGAGCGTGATGAAGGATCCAGTTATTGCTGTGTGAACATTGCAGAGAGAGACATTTATTTTGACAGTCAAATGACATCTGCGTTCCAACCGTTACGAGAATATTCTTGAATACAAATGCTACTCAAGCAGTGATTTGGCACATGCAACATATGTAGCTGCAGATACAACAAATTATAAATTTCAGAATATCTGTATACCTTTGACCAACACATACAGACACACAATAATACCTGTGAAAATAAGTGCCCATTTTCAGTGCAAAAAACAAAGCAAAGCTCAGCCCTACCCCTGCAGCATGTGGACATTCAATTACCTTCAAGGCAGTTGTGACTGTTTGCTCAGCAGCTGCTGAAAATGAGCTCTGATTGGTAATGACCTAAAAAATTTAAAGTAATTGTTAATTGTCATAATTTAACAAAGCATTATAATTCATAATATTTAATTTCATTAGAAAAAATACTGAGTTATGCTTTGTAATGAGTGTTTTACACAGGTATAGATAAGTATGAAATGTGATTTATACAGACAATTTTCAATGCACCAGTATCGGTCCTTTGGTCTCAAATTTCCTATGGACTCTGCTTCTGCCCTGGCAAAGAAATTATTCAGTCGAGTTCAGCTGAAATCTAGCTGAAGGGTCAGGCTAAAAATATGTGGTGTATTCTCTTAATGCTAAGTATAGAATTTATGGAGAACTATACAAGCAGCTGTATGGCAAATATTTGAAAAATATTTGAAAAAATGGTTGCTCTTTCTCAGTATTGTGACTATCATGACTAATGCTACATGTTAAATAGCTCTTTATGTGAAGCTACAATGACACTAGAAGTGAAAGTCAAGGAATGATCTGAAGGAATATTCTACCAGTTTCCTTAAAGCTATGAACATGCTATACAATGGTATTTTTAAGCCAGCTAAATACTACACCAAAAGATTGAATCATATCAGGTCTCCCTCCAACACTAAGGCACATGAAGTGCATTACTCAATACATTAGAGAAAGCAGACTTAAAAGTTATCTACCATCTGTTTGCAAAATCCAAGCAAATTTTATAGGCCTTTTAGCATTTTTTAACATTCTTTAAACATAGCCACAGTCAGGAGTACCCATAATCTTTTTTCTGATCAGGCTTGGGTTTAAATTTGATTAACCTCAACTACCACTGTATCTGTTTGTTTTAATTTACTGTATAACCATTTGACATCACTAAGACAGTAAACTGGAATTATTCATAACTGTGCTTAGTCTTGAAAACATTTCCAGGCTAGACTTTGGTCACAGCAACAATGCACAGAGCTATCTTGAGGTGCTGCTTTTCTTAATTGCATCCTTTCCATCCCCTTTTCAGTTTGGCCACAAGCATGGGAAAGCAGTGAGGGTCTTCTGCAAACGGTATGATTGGGCTGGGACAGTTGTAGACAAGGGCTATCATCAGGCTGACCCGTACAAAGACAGGGCTTAATTGACAAGGAAAAACAGAAAGAGTGCAATTGTTTAGACTCACAAAACACTGGCTGTGAGAGGCAATTACTATATAATACACCTATCACTCCTCTTCTAATATTGACAGTTGTCACACAGAGGAGTTTAGAAGGGCCAACCAAGTCTCAGAGAGTTGTACAAGTGAACAGCAAGGTGCTGCCTTAAGCCCAAAATTGGGGGTTGCATTTGTCAGAGTTCTGATCAGCTAATGGGAGAATATGCACATGGCAGAGCCAGGAAGCTAGCACTATGGTATGAACAGAAATACTAAAGGAAACCTACCTTCAGAACCGATTGGTGCAGTTTGTACAGTGAATTAACTACAGCTACGTTCCTCCTCTGCCCCTCGGTGAGTGGCCCAATCACCTGGCTGGCATCTCCTTGAGTAGACAGCTGAAGTGATACAGAAATTGTTAAAACAGTACCAACCCTTTAAACATTGCATCACCAAAATTTATTTTGTTAAACTAAACTATTCAGTTGAAATGTTCTTTGATTTAACTCTTGTTTCGACTTATGCGATTTCCACCTCCAGATAATAAAGCTGAACAACAGGAACAGTGTGAGACTGTTGTCTCAACTCCCAAACACAGCACTCGCCTCCAAGAACCAGATGTCTTGGAGATACCTAGTGCCAGCATAACTTCAACTTTGTAATCTAAGAGTCAGATGAAGTCGCCTACCTGAGGATGCAGTAAAAGCTAGCAACAGCAGAAATGAAAAGGGTATGCTTTTCTGTATCCCCAATCCTCACTTCTGACAACCATTAAAGCCTCTCCTTAAAAATTCTGTTTCTTCAAATAGATGGCTTACAGCTTTTACATATTAATGGCTTGTAAATGAACAGGAAAACAGAACAGCAAGGACTAAAACTGCTAGTCCTGTCATTAAAAAGAATTCTATCCATGAATCTTTCAGCAAAATTAAAAAATTTTAAAATTCCTTCACATTTAAACTCCACAAAGCCCGCATTTTTTTATCACCATCACAGAAATCAGTTCAAGGGTTATAAATAAATAACAATTAACTACAGAAAAGGATACCACAGCATATGTTTATAACTTAAAATAAATTGTAATTGGGAAAGAAACAGATTTAATTTTTGTGCACTGAAAGCTGCACAAATACAATGAATTGACAAAGGTTATATGAATTCTAGAAGCATGTCTAAATATTACAGCAAGAATAGCTATTAATAGAAGGCTTTACTGAGATAGTTACCTGACTAGTTATCTATATTTCAGGATACAAAATGATCCTTCAGGAAACTCCTGAAGAAGCCTAGCTCCAAAAGTCTCTCAGTATTCATTCAACTCATCAAACAAGTCATCAAGAGACTTCTATTAAGTGTGTCTTTAAACACAGTTGTAGGTCCTACAGAAAGCTCCTAAACTAAAACCGAATATACAGTAACAATTCTTCAAGAACAAAAGGAACAAACACCATGAAAAATTTTCAAATATGGGAAACAGTGAATCTTTACTAGTGAAAGACTATTCCTCTACTTCCCATAGCTTCCACTCAGCATAAACACAGACAGCATGCACGTGAAGTTATCGAATATTTGCCAGCACTGTTAAGAAGGAAATCTTGGACAAGTTCTCGCAAGCACACAGGAATTCGAACTTATTCACATCATTATGGTGGCAATATCAGTTCATTTCCCTTTAGTCAAATTTACAGATTATTTCAGGTACAATAGGTGTCTGAGGTCTTTGCAGAGGGAAAAATCTTTTCCAACATATCTTCAGTTCTTTGACATTTGAATGCATCTTTAGACTAGCTGACAAATCTATAATCTCAGCATCTTCCTCCCTTCCTGATGAGAACAGCCATGTGAGCTATGTAGGCATTTCCTTCCTGATATTTCCATCTGACAGACCTGACTGCTTTTGAGAATTCTGCTTCTCATGCTTGCAGCTTCACAGATTAGTAAGAAAACAGCTGTGCAGAGAACCACCCTGTCCACCCAGCTGACCACCCTCCCAGACCCAATAACCTTTATTTCACACCATTTGTAAGCACTACTCAACTGGGACTTTGCACATTTACAACTATTAAACATAAAAAACACTACTAAGTAACATTTTACATTCTAGTGACTTAAATTTTAGTTCCTCGGAGTCTATTGAAAAGGTTTCACAATTTTTCTTAGGCATTGTGAAATCACTGGATTGCCTGTTGTGCTGGTGAAAAAGCTTAAAGCACAAGTGCAACAGTGCACATCAGCTTCACAGGCCTTAGAAGCAAACAATCTTTCCATATTAAATTTACCATGTTTACCACATTAAAGTTCCTTAAATCTTTCAATTTGAACTTTGACAGCTGGATGTGTTGATCCCTTGTGTATCTTAAAATGAAATCACCTGTCTAAAACAACAAAGCTTGGAAAACTCGACTCTTGTAACTTGCAGTAGGAACTAGACAGCCTAGTGCTCCCTAGGACCGCTTCTCCTGAAGGTTTGCCATGGGAACACCTGGCAGCTACACAGGTAGATGTGCCCTACCATGCATGGTAGAAGTCTCAGATGGTCATTCCCATCTCTTGATGCCACCATAATGAGCTGTTCTTGTCTTGGGGCAAGAAGGTTTTGCACTATGTTCAACATGGTTCATGTACATACACTTTGTCACTGGATTTCAGGTAGTTTATCATTATTTTGATATTCCAGTGCCTCATACTGAATTCTGTACACCTCTAATATCCATTGTACAATAATGCATTCAGGTAGGAAAATGCCATCATTGTGCCTACCTGGTTCCAACAAACCACTCTTATGGCTCATTTACTACAGGCACAAATCATCCCTCAATTTATTTTCCAGCATATCAGGTTTTATCAATGATTCACATTCATCACTCACTTATATAACAAGTACTTTTGAAGTTCTGTGGTGGACAGACCTTATGCATTTAAGCCCATTGGTAATGTAGCTCTTCCTCTGTTATATGCCCACTGGGGATGGCACTATGTAAATAGGTTAAGTCAAATAAACCCAGACATCCACTCAGCTGAAAGACACAGTCCAAGGGCCTTCTTTTTGATGAGGGCACTAGAGACAAAATCTGATGGTTTTTTAATCAGATTTATTCAGAAATACAGAAGGCCAGAAGGTTGAATTTATGCTAAACAGATATAGGGAGGACAGAAGGGGTGACTTCATCCCAAATCAGAATCTATTTTGGGAAAGAAACAACTACAAGACAAAGCATAGTTGAAGGACCAGATCTCATCTTCAGGGAGCCTTCAGTCACCCTGGGAGTTAGTCTGGCTTGAGCCTGCCAGATGAAAAGAAAACAGAGGAAAAGAAACCATGCTGAAGCCAGACCTGAATGAGCAGTAACAAGGACTGTTAACTGTTTCACTTTTCTCTATCTGTCTTTAAGTATAGCATCTGATTTTTATGCTCTTCAGTTGTGTAAACTTTTTCTGCTTCTACCTCCAAGCCTGCCCACTATTTACAGTGATTTCACAGGCACAAAACAAGCACAGGCACTCCGTTCCCCAGCAAGCAGCAATTTTACAATACGTGACATGTCAGTATGAGCCCAGCACACTGTCAACATGAGATGCTAGTGAGAAAGAGAGAAGGTGGAAAAGCCTCCCACCAGTGAATATTAGCATGGACTTTTCTATCATGCGTCCAGACACTACAACAAGGGCCGTGCCTTCTGGTACCCTCAAGAATGTGAACATGAGCTTCCATCCCACACAGCATTTCAAGGAAACTCAAAGGGCAGTTGTTAAATTAAAATGAGAAAGAAGAACTGGAGGTGCTGCCTCTTTGACATATATATGAGAATATTCTCTAAGGTAGGAGGTTAAAATTTGCAGGTTCGATTCAGTAGCTGACTAGCTGGAGGAAGCTGCATAGAAAACTTTTTTTTTCTTTAATCTAATTGAACAGAATCTGAGGACTAAGTAGTAGATTGGGTAGTTTATTGAACCAAAAATGACATCTGTAGAAGCTGAAGCAAAAAACGTGTCACAAAGCTCACTGAAAGCCATCTGACTTGCTTTAGCGTGACATGGTCAAGAAACTGTAAGCCATGACTGGCCCTGTGCTCTCACCAAATTCAGAAGTCCTTCTGGAATACAGTTTCTTTTAGTTTGGATACTTCAGTACACTAACATGGTTACAGTACTTCACCTGCAGAGATTGCAGGTACCTCATGTGGGGCCAATAAGGTGTCCAATGAAAAAAATGTCAGTAATGACTCATCTGCCCACATGTGGGAATCCATGAGGTAGAGAAATAAGCACTTCTACTGAGTAATTCACCTAGCCTATTTTAGACACCCTGCTTTAGGGAGCGAGTAAACACACCCTGTATGCAACTATTTCCCTCCACTAACTACAAAGGGAATGTAAGGCAGTACCACAGATACATACAGGTAGCTATACTGCCTGAAGTCATGTCAGATGAATTCTCACCCTGTAAATGTATTTGCACCACTTTTCCACACATACACTTTGAAAATATGTCTTGGAAATAACTGGATCAAGTGTTCTGGATTTTACACTTTTCTATGTTTAATACCGAAGAACAGATGTGTAATTTGACAGCACGAATTTGATCTCACATGTTGAGACATGTGCTGTGATAAGATTGCTTTGGGTTTAAAGTCTTGTTTTCACTTTGAAGCAATGAGTGTAGAATTTAGATTAGGACGTGAATCAAATCATCAGTTCTCCCTTGGGTTATAAAAAAATGCTAACTGAGTGTGCCTTTTTTTTTTCTCATAGAAAAGCTCAGACTATTAATACATCTTTTCCTAGAATTTGTTTCGTGTTTCAAAGTGACTAACTTCCCCTCTCCCCACAGGTAGCAGCTCAGAAGACACACTGATTTTTGAGCTCATTTGCTACCATTCCCTTCACAGACTAAACATTTTGCAAGAAGCTCAGTTTCACACCAAGTAACTAAGATCTTGTGTGCATCCTTACTGACAGTTTTGGAAAACTCCATTTATTTTTCTCTACTCTAAAACAGACTCAGCAAAACCACTATCTGAACAGCAGGAAACGGCATCATAATTTAGGAGTTCAGAGAAGATCTTAAATCAAAATAAGATAAAAGTAGTACCTCTAAACAAAGCATTTGATCTAACTTTAGGATCATGAGACTAATGTGTTTTGATAGCACAAATTGAACTCCAATTGTCAGGCTGACATTTTCAGGAATAAATACATTCTTAATAGAGGCAGCTGATGCGGCCATACCTCTGGCATAAAGCAATCAATCCATCTGGTACTTGGCCTCTTGCCTGATCATAACAACTTATTATAAAGCACAGAATCAATTTACAGAGTTTCTGAGTCAATAGGTCTTGGCCCTGGGATCTCTTCCATAAGCTATGGGATGATTTACTATTAAGTTTAATGTTTTCCATATGGCAGAAGGAGCCTTTTACAGTCTCTTTCCACCTAAGAAACACTAGAATCAGTTTGCTACTTTTTGTGATGACACTGTTTAGCAGAAAAATATGCAACAATCTGAACTCCACCAGCTATGCCATGTAATATATTAGCAACTCAGAGGGCAACTTACAAAATAAAGATACATAATTTAGAGGTTCAAAACATAGGATTTGAATTAATGTGTCAGGGCTAGTAAGGTCCTTGACTGATGACAATAAATTAAAAACAATCTTCTTAAAAAAAATAATCTAAAATTTAACAATAAATCTTACATAAGAATTTCTGTTCTTGGAATGATTTCGAATTTTTCATAGAAGAAGAAATATTGCAATACATGAAGAAAGGAATAAGCTCATTGTTCAGGCAATAACTTAAAATGTGCATAAAAAAATTTATATTGCACCTTCAGGACATTCTTGTAGCTTCCAGAATATCTATCTAGCTAGCTAGCTATATATATTTGCTTCCTCAGGAAAAAAAAAAAATAAAAATTCTAGGAATACAGAAAAGGAGTTTATTAGTAAAGGCATTCAAAATCTTATGGAAAACACAGTAGTTATTTTGGGAAGAAAAATCTGAAGGGACTGTTAAGTCCTTGACCAAGAAAAAAATACCAAACTTCATGCTCATACTGTCCATGCTAGAACAGCACCAATCATCGAACCGTACCCTCAGGGGTGTTTCTCTTTTGTTTTCTTTCTCTTCCTTAATATTTTCAAAAGCAGAAGAAACATAAGAAAAACAGTAAAAGCTTTCTCTGTAACAGAAAAGATGGAATTTATCTAAGTCTTTAAATCATCTGAGAAGAAAAGCACTATACAAATAATCAAGTGAGTAATGGTTCATGGTCCTTAAATAATGAGCAAACAACTGCGCTATCGGAAATCACTTCAACCTGGTTCTTTTAAGGAATCTCAGGGAATCCTAAACCTGAAGCACTCAAGATTCTCAGCTTCCAGAAAGTATGCCTCTTGTATCTGACATTTATTTTAGACGCAGGTTTATCCATCTAGTCCAAGTCCAAGGAGGACTTCAAGGACAATGTGTGTTAATCCTGATACCTCTGACTGTTAACAGCTTACTGAATTTTTCATGCTTGCCAAATTAATGACTGAGTGACAGATATTATTTTATATGACATGCCAATAGCTGTTGGTCCCAATCAGCTCTTGAGAATGCACTTCCAGAGGTGAAGAGCAGACATCCATCCCCAAGATACATGAGATGGGTCCAACACGATAGAGCGATATTTACCTGCACACAAAAAATACAAGCAACTTATTTAATCTTCTTTTTTAATCTGCCTTTTTTGGTATCAAGTCTAGGTTTTAATCGAGATTAGAATAATTCTGCTCTGGAGAAGGTTATAAATGAGTTTTATATTGTCCAACTCTTATTAGAATTGTTTCAAAGTGGCAAAATTCTAAAGCCTTTACCATATCAACATACACTGTAGCCAAATGCATTTCTGAATCATAGAATTTAATCCGGTATGAAGTAATTTAGATTGCACTGTAACAAAATACTCCAAGGCTTGTGCAATTGTGCTCTTTTTTGCTTGTTAGCAAAATTACATGCTAAGTCAGAAGTCGTCTTTTAACCACTTTCCCAGCAAGATAAAATGAAGTACATAGTACTCTCAAAACCAGCCTTTTACATTTGGGTGACATTTTTTTTTGGGGGGAGTTTAGCCAGTATTTAAAAAAAATCACACATTTGTTATGTGAGTCACGATCTAACCAGGAAAAGACAACATGAGAATGAAGAAAACGTTTCATGAAGTTCTTAATGCACCTTTCTCCTCTAGATTTTTAATTCAATTTTTAAGCTTAAATACTTTATCTGACTTACCAGCTAGACATTTCATTACATTTCTAAGTATTCTCTTATCAATAGAAGTACCTTCTTAGTGACTGTTTTAACTAAACTCCTATCATTCCATCAATAAAAAAATAGTTACAAAACCTTAGCTGACTTCTGATTGTTTTTAAATTAGACCTACTGCCATCTTCAGCTTTTATTACTGTACAGTGAAATAGTAATCATTCTGAAATTATTTTAGCACATAATAGCCTCCCACATATTCTATTTAAATACCTATTAATGAATTCCTTTAATGTGCCAAATATTGAATTAATATTTTTGGGTTGGCTCATTTAAACAGCATAGATACAAGTTTTTCAATGACAGTAACACTGTGTTTTCAAGGTACTGGTATAATACAATTAATTCATGTATCTCAAAAGAACTGGGGAAAATACAATTTTTCACATTACTTACACCATTATAACCAGCCATTTTTTTACAGAAAACCTTTCTGAAACATCATGTCACTACTGTCCTTGATGATTTGTAAGCTTATTACATTTCATACTTCCATCTGAAGTTCACAATATTCGACATTTAGACAGGAGGACTAGATGTGTTTCCCTGGAACTGTCAGAAAAATCTCATTGTTGGAATATGTCCCGAATAGTGATTCACCTGCAAATGAAAGCTCACAATTCAATATAACACCAACTAATATGAGACATGGATTAATTCTTGTAAGATCAAATTTTAAAAAGGCAATTAGAGATCCATTTTATGTCATTACAATGAGAATCCATCATGTTCTTCAATTCGAAACCATCAAAGACCTCATAAATCTGCTGAAGATAAACTCTGGTGACAAGATTCCAGTGCATGAACAGTATTTTCCTTTCACTGGAAGAATTTGATTCCAGGAAATCTTCTCTCTTTCACCCTCCACTCTGTTCTCTCCTACTTTATTGAATTATTCATCTAGTTAAATTTAGCTATGTCAGATAAGAGGATGAGTGGACAAAACAACACGACTGAAGATACCTCAAACCACATAGTTATGCCCGTAAACATCAGTAAACATCCTAACGGAGATGCAGCTCATATCCATTTTCTTGCTACTGTAGCATATTTTATTTAGGGAACTGGTATAAATTAAATAAGCAAAACAATGTGTTTGGTTGGTCTAAGGTACATTTCTCCTTAGGAATACATAGGACTAAAGGCAACCTAACAAACGCTTTTCTCTGTAAAAGAGGCCTTAATAATTTTTATTTTTCTAAGAAGAAACCAGAATTACAGCCCTCCAAGATCAACAACTTTCCTACAACATGTTACGGATGTTTTTCCTTGCCACAAAGCAGACAGGGGCACAATCTGTGGAGAACATGTTTAATCCGGTCCCTCTCTGCCTTTTCCTAGTCAATCACTAAGTATAGACCCAAAGGTTCAGAAAAAACCTATCTCCCTGAATACTCAGAGGAAACTAAGAACCAATCCTTCTCATCCAGTGTTTTATCACTGCAATATTTTAACTTTTAAATCCCATCTTCCTTTGTATTTCTGCTTCTTAACAATTTCACTGATTGAGCCAAGATGTTCCAATATAGTTTCTGGATCAGTTATAATACACTTAGCCTTTTAGATTCTGGGCAAAAATATGCCATTCATATTGCTTATCATCTGAATAACCCACTGAAAACAGCTTATTTAAATCTTCTCCTCATCAAGTATAATGATACCTTTTCTTCTACAAATGACATTACTAAAATTCCTTGTAAAGATGGTATATTCTCAGCTTGCATTTTAAGCTGAATTAATTGTTGTTTTTCTGTTCTACCTGGCGTTCTAGTGGTTTCTTTCCTGATTCTCTTTATTGCAACAAAGTTTAAAAACCAAGAAGCATTAATGAATCAGAAATTGCTTTTAGACAGTAAAAATATAAACCAATATCAGAGCGCATTCTATTATAATTTCAGGAAGAGAGATCCTGGGAGATCTGTGAAGTCACAGTATGACAGAATTATGCTTTCAAAACCACAGCACTAAAAACAAACAGCAGACTATTTTCTCCTGATGCACCATAAACCCACAAAGAAAGAAAAAATGAAAAAAAATCAAGATTCGGCTGCCACAATATCACAAATAGTTACAATGACAGGATGGATGTGCAGAAAGTTGTGATCTACTTTAAACTTCAATAATTACAAACTAGTTTTTAGACATACACAAAGGAAGTATCTGCTTTTTTTCCAGAAAATTTAAAAGAGAGAAAAAAAAATCCAAAATGGTGTGAGAAGAACATGGTCTGTTTTCTCACAGTCTGCCTTTTTAAACTCAAAAAAATCTCCTAAATAATCTCTTCCAACCCATTCTAAATGGCTAGTAGACCTCAGATATTTAATAGGGATACATTAATTCTGAATATACACTACAAGTGGAAAATTGAAAAGATCCTTGTAACTGTAAAAGATTAAGCCACCTGAGCAGCCTTAAAAAACACAACAGTAGCTGAGGATGTAAGAATAGCAGAACTTGGAATCTTGCACCTGCAAATCACAAGTTCAAACATATACTGCATTGAAGGACAATGAGAGATAAATTGTTTTTCTCAGTTGTTTCAGTTTCTCAGTTTCTAGTGGAAAGTGGGCATTCATTAAAATCTTCATAATGCATGCCACTGACTGACAATCTTATTTGAAGTCTCAGGAAGGAGACCTGTGATTGAAAAGTCTGAGAAAAGAAAACTTCATCTTTAAAAATTATTCCTATAGAGACGGAGCACAATGGCAGGATAATGCACTGAGCCATACAAGTTTTGTGGGCAACACTAAAAATAATTTAAGAACAACTGCAGCAGAGCTGACTTTCCATTATATATATTTTGATGCTAATCTTATGTAATGCATTTGGTGCTGATCAGCATTACAAAGATCAGTGCTCTAAAAATATCTGAACATGACAGATAGATAGATAGATGCTCCTCAGCCTGTATCTCCATCCATTACATTCACTAAAAATAGAATATCAAATTACAGAAGGGGTTGGTTGCACTGGCATCCAAAAAGGTGTCATCCGAGTTGGCTCAAAGAAATATCTAGCTACTGAAGAAAGCACTGAACTCCTAAAAAGAGTTAATATCCAAGTGTTTTCGTGCATCCATCCAGCCGTAATTTGGATTTGTCAACTAGCCACAAAGCCACAGTGCTCTTTCCAAGTACTGAAACTCTGGTAGAAACACCAAATGCTATTTGAAAATAAGTCAAGTATGGCTGACAAGCATCACAGATAAACACGTTTAGGAAAGCACATCTTTTGAAGCTCTGGCAATCTATGAAAATCTTAAGATCAAAAGCAGTTTTACTATAGAAGAAATCCGCATCTCCTAACTTTTGCCTTAGAGATTTATTTACATCAGAAGTATGAAAGTATGAATTCCAGATGCAAGAAAAAAAAAAATTACCTCAATCTGTCAGCATTTTAAGCTTCTTCTTGAACAGACTTTGCATATCACTCTCCTTCAGTCTCATTCACATATTGGCTACACCCACAGCAGTAAATTAAACAGTGCCAGGAAAAGTTCCTGGGCCTGGCACGTGATCATCTGTACTGCTAAATTTTAGGATGGTCATTAGCAAGTTTTTGGCCTGGCCAGCAGCTACTCTGCCAGATAATCTCCAGCCACCGCTCAGGAGAGGCAATACTGCAGAGTATCCCTGAAAGGGCACTGGCAGACAGCCACGTGCTTTGGGGAAGGGGAGCCCTTACCAGCCATGAGGCAGACTGTCCTGCACCAGCTGGACACACTGCCCAGGAATGTTCCCAGGCACTCTTCTTTGACTGCTATACACTGTTACTGATACGCCCCATGTTGGAGACTGAGAAAGTTTACAGCTAGGATGGCAAATTAAGTCCTCAATGTCAGTCATAAACCTTTACTGACCTTGTACTATCATCTGAGAGAGACAGACATTAACATAAACATTCAGGGTGACAGTGTGTAGCAATTTAATACACAGCCTTTCTGCAGAAACAACAGACACATTTTACTGATCCATGAAGTGATGCCAACATTAACCAGAACAAGGCTCAGTGATACAAATTTGCCTTTAAACAAAGGAGATCAAGCTCATTTACTTACTCACATTGACTGTTCTGAGGAAAGTTACATGTTTTTCTTTCCACATCCCTACCCTGTTTCAAAAGCAAATCCATGCCATTTGGGGACAAGCAGTCAGTGGCTGAGATATACCAGAATTTGATGCTGAAGGAGACGTTGAAACAACAATAAATTGTTACTGTTTTCTACTTCCTGTGCTCTTTTTTTTGTATTTACTTTTTTAGATAATAAAGCACTTAAAACATCTGTCATCAAGTACACATTAGTCATCATTATGACAGATAATAATACTTTATAACAACACAGTCCCACTTACACTATTTAGCATCGGGTAATCAAAAAGTAGATCTCATTAAAACCTCAGAACAAAAAAATACTTAGAAATAACGTATATTAGTTTTAATCATGGAGGTTTTATGCCAGAGTCACTTTACAGTTACACATTAATCCAATTAAATATTCAGAATTTGTTTTCAACATCTGAAATCCAGTTTCAGAATTGCACTGAAAAACAGTATCGGGTTAAGTCAAAGCTTCCCAGTTACTTCCCAACAATCTTTTTGTACCTGTCAGAGTACCTGCATATTACTGCTCACATTACTACTGCTCTAGTATATTGAGACTGGTGAACATTCTAAAACCATGTTTAACACTACATAACTCAGATAGTTACTTAAGCAACTGTAAATAAACCTCAAGATGCTACTGAGATCCAGGGTAGTGAGAAAGGCTGCCTACTCTCTATCACAGATATCAGCTGATGCCGACTTCTCCCCCAGAGCAACCCAGAACCTAAAACCCTCATTCACCAAAGAAAATCCAGATAAATTTCTTTGTGCCTCACATGTACAAAGGTCCATCATTTTGGAGATCAGAATAGTAAGCTCTTTCTCATTTTTCCTTTTAGCACATTCAGTACCGGAAGTCTGTGGATCAAAGTCCTGCCCTTTGAGGCTACGGGACAACTATTTGGATCTTGGTGCAGGGACTCCCATTTTTGAGGCACTTATGTCTTCTCTTTAATCGCCAATATCAGAATTCACTTTATTACCAGGTCTTTAGCATTTTCACTTTGAAATATATGAAATACACTGTCACCTTATGTGTTCTTAAGAAGGTCAGGGAAGAATTCTTCAAAAGGCCAGGAAGGACTGTGCTTTCTGTACAGTGTTCTAAACATTTCCAAGTGGCTTATACTAGGCAAAACTGATAAGCAGAAAATCCCCCAACCATTGCCAAGGGTAAAATCCTGATGAGGAGCCAAGTCTCTACCACGAGCTGTGGGCAAAGGACAGATTAGTAGCTCTCCCAGAACACTGCCCACAGCCTGTATTTCAGGACTCCACCACACGTCAATTTTTTTTAAGATTTATGACACAAGTCCAACCACATTTAGTTAAGGGAATAAAAAAAATTATTCAAATTCTCTATTTCTTTCTTCCCTCATTACACCCACTCTCTCTCTTCATCCTCTGAGTGCTTCCTCTTTATGATTGCTTACAAGTCTGACAGTGGGAAATATCTCCATTATATCATCTGCCTGCAGCCTCTCATCCGTTGGAAAGATCCCTTTTTTTAGACAATTTTTTCTGAAACATATCACTCGATGAAATACAATATTCCATATTTAGGAACCTCTCCAATTATAGGCAATAACAGCTCCCACTGATTTTAGCCTTATCTACCCTAACCTTAGGATAAATCTGCCTTGTGTAATATGGCCATGCAGATTCCTGCTTTGCCTGTACTTCAAGGAGACATGAGCTCCAGGCTGGATGAGTGTTGCACTCAGCAAAGTGCCAAGGCTGAGCTGGTCACCCTGGCTTGGAGTGGAGCTAAAACATGCCTTGCCATCTGGGAGAACAGCAGACTGAGTTTGTGTTTGACTAAATCATGTAAGCATACCAGTCCACATCCATACAGGAATATGTTTTTTTTAAGATAGTTTGAACCACCAGAAGTTGCCAGTACAATCACCCCCACCTACTTTGAAAACCAAGCGGGCAACCTAATTTTTACAGTCCTCCTCTGCAAATTACTCTTTCTTTGTTTATTGGCCAAAAGATACCAGGCCATATTGTCTATGACAGTGATGCCTTACAGTGGGAGGAGGCAGCAAGCCACAGCCTCCACAAGACAAGACAGTAAAGATGCTGTGGGACTCCGATAGTAATTAATATAGTCTGAGAGAATGACAGCAGCTCTAGGGAGGAAACTAGTAGAGGTCTCCAGGTTCCAAGAGTAGAGGAACTGCATCTTCTCTAAACAACTGCATTTTCATGCACAACACGTTTCATCTATGTGCACCTGGTGGGTGTGTTAGTGTATTTCAATCCACCCACATGCCAAGTTGAACTGAAATAGCACAAAAGTAAGGGAACATACAGTACTTACATTACTACTCACAATATATGAGTTAACCGTAATCATCACTCTAAAAGCAGAAAAAATGCTAAAAAAAACCCTAATGATAAACATTGTTTGAAATAGTCCTGTGCTCGGAAGGGAATAGATTAGATGACCAAATAGGAAACTTCCATCTTCAATCTCTGTAAGGACAATGGATCTTGCAATGTATTTTTCAGCCTCTTGGAAAAAGGACACATCTTGTAAACTTTCAGAGCTTTTAACCCTCAATGTCTCATGACATCTCTCTGCATGTCATCCAGTTCTAAGTATCACTAAGAGAAACAGCTCACTTAACAGGCAAATCAAAACAGTGATTGTAAAGTTGCAACAAATAGATGAGAGAAATCACAACATTTCAAATACATTTAAAATTCATCTCAGTAAATGACAAAATTAAAGGCAATGCACTGGGGAAACAGTTTTGTCTCACTTCCAATCAACAAGTGACAATAATGTTCATTTTTACATTCATAAATTAGAAAACTGATTTAAAGTAGCATACGAACAAAACCAGATATGAATTTAAAAGTATTCTGCTATCAACCAAGCAGGGGTTGGGGTGCAGAAAATAACAGAATTTCAATAGCACATGTATATAATTTAGAAATAAATAAATACACATATAATTGAGGTGCACGCTCAAAAAGTTTTTACTGACAGAAATGTATGACCAAAAAAACTTTAGAGATTGCTTCCCTAGTGGAACCTACCATTGATAATTTTCCTTATGTGGCCAGCTCAACAAAAGCACATGTTATATGTGTCAACCAAGATATTTGCAAATGGGAATGGATGACCCCCTGGAAAACTCTTAAATCAAGGAGAAAAGTTAGTGGTCTTTTTTATTTGGGCTACCTCACTTGTATGAAAAAGTGGCTACTGAACAAAATCTGTCTCAGGAAGCAGCCATTAGGTTAAAAAGCAAGCAACAGATTACAATGTGCACCTGAAGAGGAAAAATTTGCTCTTATCCAAAACATGATGATCAGAGTTGTTAATATCTTCAAACCTTGAACGAGAGGGATGTAGAAAAGGCGACTAAATGGAAATCTTGCAATGTCTGCAATCATTAGGAAGACATTTGGGTTGCCTCATTTAAGGAAAATGTGAATGAGAGAAGACACACAGAAAATATACCAAGGACCTTTCGTCAGCATCACCTAATAAAATGCAGGATGGGTGGTGAAGTTGAAAAGTAGTATCTTAAATTACTATAAATATTTCTTTATATTTAGTGCAATGTATAATTATCCCTTCATAGTCTGTATAGTAACATCTGCAAACACACTGAGTGAAATTAGGACAATAATTCTGAATGCTTCATGGCATACACCAACCACATCAAGCATCAGCAAGGGATTAGCTGAAGATTCACCCAACAGCAGTGAATCGATCTATCTGCTGCTCACAGAGTATTATTTATATTTTCTATGAAATCATTTGAATTGGTTAATACAAGAATAGGTCTCAGAAACAGCAATAGCTAGTTCTTGATTTGAGAAAAGCTGAATATCAAAAGACAGCAGTGTACAAAGTCACAAGTAATAGAAACAAATGTTTTGGATTCACAGAAGAGGCCATTTTTCTTACTTTTTTTTTTTTTTTTGCTTTAGCACTATATGTACAGATTGCTACATGCTGCTTTTACTCAAAGGTAAAATCATTGAGTCTCAAGTAATGTTTTCCTTGTTATTTGTTCTATCTAAAGCTAACTGGAGAAACAGCGATGAAATCTTAGTGAATTGCAATTCCTTTTTTTTTAAGTAAATAAAAAACCTGACATCAGAATGTCTGAACATCTTTAGGACTGCACATTTAAGATTTCTAGCATTCAAATTTACCTGCAATACTACAGTAACATTAAAAAAAAAATAAAAATTCTAATGAGTCTTAAAAGCATCCTTCATTCTTCTTCAACTGAGAATTCTGACAGCTTTTTTTCACTTTTAACCTGTAAGAGGACTCAATTGTGAATTCCTCCAGGAAATTAGATATCCATCTTTGGAACCGCTGCACTATACCTATCAGAAACGAAGCATCTGAGCAGAAAAGTTACATGGTCACCCTTCTCAGCGTCATAAAGCTATCCTTGGAGGCTGGATGGTAAAACTGAATGAAGACTGCATTCTTGACTACACCACTAAAACATAATGAAACACTGCAGTCTGACATAGCACATTTTCTACATATGGTATGCATTTGGGGCTCAATCTGTCTGCCCAAATACAGGCACAAAAAATGTTAAAATATACCAGATTACATCCACGGGATGGCAAGCATGGCCTAGGACAAATGGGAGAGCCATGCCCTTCTGAAGAGGCAGCTGGAGTCTAAGCATGATATTTTAGCACTTTAAAGATGACACTATACACCTCTGCCTTGGCAGCTGTGTTGAGGCCTTCCAGTTTTTAATTTTGTAACATGTAAATCAGTAAGGGGGAAAAAGAAAGTTAAGAAAATGTAGCTGTATGTTACATGGTTGGTATAGTTTTACAATTTGCAGATATATTCTTGAAGGACATTCATATTCATTCCACCACTTTGACTAATCCCGTTACTTTGTTTTCCAGAGTTTCAGGTTTTATTTTCAGTTTTCAAATTCAAGAAGTCCAAAGGCTCAGACTCCCTCTTTCCTTCTACATTCTTTTAGCTTAAGGTTAGCTAGTACAAAGGTACAAATCATATACCTGTCAGGTTATTTTTACATACCCTTTTTTTTCAGGGTTTAAGAATTTGCCAGCTGGCTAACCAGAAGATGATGTATACTTTCAAACAAGCCAGTGGCCGGATTCAAACTCTAACAGAGAGCACAACAGTCTGATGATTTCACAGTTACAGCTTATAGGTATTTTTTTCCAGTTGAATGCCTCTATTTGACACTATGCTCCATGATAAAGACACAAAAATATTTTTTTTTTTTACTCATGATGATGCTTGCTACCTACTAAAAATCCTGATTTTTTTCATGAGCAAATTTCACTTCTGAATTATTGATTCGGTGTCTTTAAAGTAAGATCCAACTTAAGCACTACGCTCTAAATACATAGTAAACACATTTTTATTTTAAAATTTTAATTATTATTTATGGCCTTGATGATTGCTTCACCTATGTTCCTCTTCCATACACTAGTTTGCAAACTTACAAACAAATTCATCCAACAGACATGGTAAACAAGATATATGTTACTAAATTTCAATTTTTTAAAGCTATTCAAAGACAAGAGGTGTTTAAAAGGTAAACAGAATCCATACTAACTAACTTGCTGCAATGTTTTGTAGATAATTGTTAGAAACAGTTGTTCGCAAGCATCTCCCTCTAAATGAATCATATTGCAAATGAATGTTACTGGAATCTTGAGATTGCTTTCAGAATTAATGTTAAGTGAATATCATGTTTACAAACACAAGCAGCTAGTAATCTCTTATTGCAAAAATTAATTTTCATCTCTTCATAAGAAAAGCATTAATATTTCAGTAACAGATTCCATGAGAAAATTGTTATTCTTAAAAATTATTTTTTCACATGACGATGACATACTTACAAGCTGCTCAGACTTTACACCATAGAGCTGAATGGTCTTTGCAACATTTTTTGCCACCGCTAAACTCAGGTCTGGATCAACAGCAGCCACATTTAGCTCACTGGAAGCAAAGATTACAAATCTTAATTAACAACTAAACAGTGTTGCACTTAATTGATAAAAAATTAACTATGTATATGTAGTTACATGGCATGTCAATTCAGAGAGAGTAACGCATACAACTAAGTCTTTCTAAGCACTGCAATTCAGTTTACAATTTAACAAATCATTTGGGAATTTTATGTGCAGTGTTCCTATTCTAGTAAAAATGAGCAAAGTTTAGGAATGACACTTCAGTATGAAATCACTATTAGTAAGCCATTCAAAAATATTGACTGCAATTAACTACACTCAAGCTTTGGCAGCAGCCTTCAAACATTACAGGTGAATACACAATCATTCAACTCTGGAATTACATGAGCTGTGCAGAAATACCCAGGGGACGCCTTAGCTTGACACAACTAATAAGCTGTGTTTTAGGCAATCTTTTATAGCAATAGAGGCCCCACAGGAATGACGGGGAACACATGGAAGAAGGAAAACACTTCTGCATCACTTCCAGTATTTCTTGTTCTTGGAACCCCCCAGATCTCCATAAGGTGGGGGTACATTCATAAATGCTGTACTGAAAACAGACAAGCGCAAGGACCAACACATTGTTAGTGCTGAGATTAACCTCTCCCAAGAACTGGAGAGACACTAGGCACCCTGACACAGCAATAACCTTCTCCAAGAACTCTGCAGGGCACCAAATCCCATTAGCTAAAGGTCACTCTGGAAAACTCAGCTGAAATTTCACAATTTGCATGTTGTTTTCCCTTCTCTTCTGAAAGGAGCAAAATAACATCAATAACCACACCAACAAGCATGTTCTAAGTATCTGCAACTCCCTGTCACAACTATCATGTCAGTATTTAATATTACACACATGATCATATATACATGCTCTGAATATTGCCCATCATGTTCAGACTGTATTAAACAGAGTAGAGCTTACCTTATGAGGGAAAATACACCATTGGTAATTTAAGCATCTCATGTTACAAATTCTACCTGGAATAGTCATGTTTATCTATTTTCTTGCTGTTTCACTCTAATGGAACATTTACATCAGGTACTATCACACTTGCAGCCAAGTAACAATTATCATCTTCCCTTTGACACAGTTGGAACAATTAAGATATCAGACTTTTACAGTATGTGTGGAAGTTTCACTTCCTGATGTTTTATAAGCTTACTTAAAGTAAAATTTCAGTTATTTTAAAAAATGACAAAATACAGAAAATAATTAAATTTATCATCAATTATAAATAATAATGAGGTGATTATCCCACTGTATAGAGCATTGGTTCTGATCCTATAAGAGCAACCACTAAGGACTTTGGGTTTGTCTATTTTGGAGAAAAGTAGACTGAGGAGTGACCTCATGCCTCTCTATAGCTTCCTGAGCAGAGAGAGCAAGTGGCAAAGGAGGTGCTGATCTCTTCTCCCTGGGATCCAGAGATAGGATGTGTGGGAATGGCTCAAAGCTGAGTGAGGGGAGGCTCAGTCTGGACATTAGGAAGCATTTCTTTGCTGAAAGGGTGATGAAACACTGCAACAGGCTTCCTAGAAAGGTGGTTGATGCCCCAAGCCTGTCAGTGTTTAAAAGGCATTTTGTCAATGCCCTTAAGAACATGCCTTAACTTTTGTTCAGCCCTGAATTCATCAGGCAGTCAGACTAGATGATTGCTGTATGTCCCTTCCAACTGAAATACAATATTCTCTTCTTCTTTTCTTCCTCTTCTCTATCAACTTAATTCTTACAGCAGTTTCATAACTAAAGAGTAATCAATCTTTTACTGCTAAGGCAGTCTTGTTTCTAAAATTATAATTTGTGAGAAAAAAAAATGTTGATGATTACATTTTGCAATGTATTATACATCCATACCTGGCTATAGTTTTAATGATGCTGTCCAGCTCATCAGAAGAAGGAGGATTTCGACCTCCAGGTGGGAAGACAAGATTGATAGGGTCAAATAGTCGAGATAAGGATTTTGACAAATAAGCAGCTTCATATTGTTGCAGCGAATCTTTCAAGGCCTTTTCTGGACTGCAAGTATAAGACAAAATAACTGTAAACTAAAATACACAACAGTATTGGAATCTTTCCAGACCATAGAAACTTTGCAGTATTTAACTTTTTTTTTTCCTCCTTTCTGCTCTTTAAATATATGCATTTGGAAAAGATTTTAACAATGTATAACACCCTGCTTTTCACTTGAACCATGAACTATTCAGGGAGCATTCTGTGTAGTTCAACACTGTTCTTTCTGTAAGACCTATATGGAATCTCGACTTCAAGGTGGTTTTGAAACAAACAATGCTAAAAGCACCTGCAAAATTTCAGCAAGATAACCAGAACTGCAATGAAAGACCTTTTTATATTCACATATTTCATTAAGAAATACCTTGCGTATTAAAAAAGAAGTGTCTTTTGGTAGATATACACGTACAGAAAGCTTCAAATAGAAATATTCTTCTTAAATTAATTTCTAATAACTTCAGTCGTCAATATTTCTATTTGTGAAAATCCGTATGCAGTAGTTCTCTCAAACATTTTACCTCCTTGTCAGAAGTTTGGTGAATTATTTACTTTGCTTCCACTGAAGTAAATGATAAGTCTCCCATTTACTGCTCAGGAACATATTTAAGCCAATAAAAATCTCACATAAAATATTAATTTTATCTTACAGAAGTCTAGAAGTCCTAATAGACTTGATAAGCTTGTTTCAGAATGATCTTTCTGATATCTGTCACTCAAATTATGTTTATTCTACAATGTCTAAACATAAAAACTGTGAATCATAACAACCAAGCATTTGTCACGCTCCAGTAATTGCGATATCATTAAGAGAAAGCTACTACTGTAATTGCAACACATAGAAAAATGAATTTTCATAATTCTGCTTTTCTTTTTCACCCAAAGAGACAAAAAGATCAAGCCAATTCCAAAATCAAGGACTTTGTGAAAGACAAGACAATCCAACACTGTTAAATATATAATAATAATTATATATCTCTAAAATAGTATTAAAGCATTAATTGTGAGATTAAAAAAAAAGGCTTTAAAATTTTCCCACTCTCACAATTTGAATAACACTAAATTCTTCAAAATATTCTGTTTTCTTGCAGGGTGCAAAGCTTTACATTTTATGGCCTAAGAGCTCATAATACATACTCATAATCTTGGTTTTTTTGCATGAATATGTCCTGTGTATCTTCTTCCATTTGTTGTAGTTCAGCAAAGAGGTCAGTAGTTCCACTTGTATTAAAACTCCTCTGAATGTTTTGACTATATTGTTGCAGTCGCTTCCACAAGTCATTATAAAGCCTCAGTAATTTAGGGTATTCTCCTTCAAAAGCTTGCTTCAGAAACATAGAAGCTGCAAGATAAAGTAGTAAATAATATGCATTGCTACGTTCAGACTAATTTTTTGATTCATCTAAACAGCTCATATACTTGAATTTTAACAATGAATGCTATACAATGTTATGCAATCTTTAATATTAATGTAATATTTATAATTAAAGTAGCATGAGCTATCACATTAAATGCAGTTGACAAAGGTATGTATCAAAAGCACCAGCATAAAATCCACAATTGGAAGACTGGACATGGAAAACGTATTTTGTACAGTAAAGATCATGGTTGTGAAACATTTGTTATCAAACTTAATTATTACTATTATCATTCATTTAAGGCCAAAGTGCGGTCAGAACTCTCTAAATCTAGAAATTTTCTAACAATAGCGAGGTGGGGGAAAAGTGTGGGGCTGTGCAATTTTGAAGGTAACCACTTAAAACCAACAAAGATAAGTTCTATGAGCAGAAGACTTAAGAAATCTGATGATGTAAGCATATGCTTTTACACACGCTTCTTAAAACAAGGTACCTAAAATGCAATTCCTAACTTATCAAATAATGAATGACAAAGACAGCAGAAAAATCAGCATTATTTTCAGCCTTGAAAGGCTTGCCACAAGTAACAGGAAATGAAACAAATGTACAACTGTTTTACCAACTGATGTTAATCTTGATCTAACATCACTCATACTTTATGGATTTCCCATTACATTAGGGGATTAACACTGTTCCATGCATTCATAGGTTTTTCAGGTTCCAGACATCTGCCCCATGTCGTCCAGCCTATTTCAATTTGAATATATTCCAGTTTTGAATACTGCACATATATTATCAAACACAGAGTTATTTTAGGTCACAGAGCTATGCTTACAAAAACTGCCCCAACCTCACAAAAGGTTGATCTATTATTAAACTCTGTAAACTGCCACAAATTCTTATTTTTACACTATTTTTCTGATATTGTCTTATCTTCCTCTGATCTATATGATCCAGAGGTCTGTGACTGGTATCAGTGGATTCAATCACTTACATTTATATGTTAAAAGGGAATAGTCTTATACAAATGTATGCCTTAAATGAAAAAGTCTACTTGCTGTAAGCATTGTTTCCTCAAAATTCAGCTGTAGCAAAGTAAAAGCATCATTCACAGTTTAAAAATTCAACCACTCCCTCTAAACATTTATATAAAAAACATGACTGAAAATGATAAGTAATAAAATATTTTTGAATAGCTGTCAGATAAAGTACTGCTGGCAAAATGTAAGAGTTCCCCTACTTCTGAAATATTGATTGATCCCATTAACTGATGTAAATAATTTCACAATCTTAACCCTGAGTGCTTAAAACAGGCAACATGTTTCCTTTGAACATATGAGATTCTGGGTATGTACAATACTGCTGTTACTGTACTGTGTACGGCAAACAGTAAAATTACTATGACTTAACACAAGTTGAATACAGAATCACAGCATTTCTGAGGCNAGGGATCATCTAGTTACTTAGCAACCAATGAACATGAATCAAAACGCTGCTTTCTCAAAAATATATTCTGCTACAAAGCCTGGAAGGACCAAATTTTGAAGGGCCAGTGAAATAGCTGAGATCACAAGGAGCCATGCAAGTCTTATGCACTTTATCTGTATGTGCAAAAGATTAACTTTATACTCTGTATATAAACATGAAAGATGCAATCATTAATGTAATGCTTTCATTAAAGCACCTAATTCACCTACAATCCAATTGCACAGCATGTACTGGTAATAGCACTGTCTCATGTTTATACATTATTTTTATTTAATATTCCTTGATTCTATCTGCAATATATGTATTATGTATGTACAGAATATAGAACACCAGCCATCCACCTATATTTAGACAAGACACGATTTTGAAGAAACTCAACTATTTATAAAGGTATCAAAAAATGGTTAAAATCAGACTTCTACAACTCATCAGTGTTTAACAAGAAAAGACCGTAAGAACTGCTCTTTAAATCAAATTACTCTCTCTTAAGAAGCCCATTTGCTTTGAAAAGTGTAATGTACCATTCCAAACACTTTTACCTCTATATATTTGTTGTTAGATAATGATTACCTAGTGAAGAAGAAAATACTTCTTCCTGAAAATTCAACCTTAATTTAGGAGGATACCCCTGTTTGGTTACAAAACCAAGAGGTGCTAAATTCACAAGACCTCACACTGAGTGAACTACCGCTAGTTCTAGCGGAGGAGATAACAAGCAATAGTGTACTGACATGAGAGATTCAGAATAGCTACAGAACACATAACAAATCATTAGTACTGAATACTTACAGTCTGTTGCTGACTGAAACTGAGAGGAAAGTGTCTGAGTTACTGCAGTCCAAAATTTGTACAAAATATCAGCCTGGCCATCCTGTTAGCAACGGACAAAAGAAATACAAGTTTCAAAACATGCTCTTTTCAAAGAATATTAAATAATGCAATTGTTTCCAGTCAAAGCTGTTCTATCATCACTGAGAATAAAAACGGTGTAAAGGGAATATGAGTTTTCCTGAAGTTTAAAGCCAGAAAAAATACTGGTGAAAACAATAATAAAAGCTTCAGTCTTCTCTCAAATTGACTATTTTCCTTCAATTCTGAGAGAAGAGCTCCCAGCTCCCTAGGGACATGAGTGTAGCCTGAAGCAGTACACCTCAGGAGCTGTTAGAAAAATCTTACTGCATTGCAGTGACCTCCTCATTTCCTTGGAGGTTCTCATGCTGGCTACATCACAGTAATTATTGTTACTGCCATTACAACATGCAAACACTGACCAGGGACCAGAACCAGTGCATGCTGCTCTGCTTCACACAGAAGAGCATCCAGTTTCTAAAAAAATAAACCACATGAAAATACAGTGAAGCTCACAAATGACTGTTCACCACCTGGTGTCAATAGGGTTTGCCATCAGAAGTGGAAATAGGGTAGAATATTCTTGCAAAAAGGACATAGAGGAAATGGCAGGATGTTTCCTTACTCTCCAAATAGCTGCACTTATGCTCAAGCATTAAAGCACGATTTTGTTTTCTCTTTTGCTTTCTTCCTGTCTGTGTGGTTGAGGTAGAAAAAAAAAATAGGTATCCCATCCTGGTCTCTAGTGAAGATCCTTGGAAAGCTGTCAAGTGCTTTCTTTGCAAGGAGAGCTCACTCCAGACACACAGTTTTCTTCATTGCATGGTATACATGTAATGCATTCACCTTACTGTATAAATTAACTAGTTTGAGCAAATCACTACAGCAATAACAACCAGCAAAAAATGATCAGAATGAAAAAGTGAAACAGCCAGCAGTGATAACAAATGTCAGGATCTTATTCTGGCACTTCTATCCTCACTCTCTCTGAAACATCCAAGGATTTAAATCCAAGCACAACCAACATTAATAGCTAAAGATGAGTTTAAGCGAAGGGCTCAACGCTGAAATTGCTCTCAAAGAGGGATGTATTTTCTCAGCTTTTATTTTGGCACTGCCAGTGACTTCTCTGTGAGAACAATGACAAAAACCCAACCAAATAACCCTAGTTCCTGTTAATAACACAAGCGATTTTAAAGTGTCAGTTCTTCTGCACTTCCCAGAACCATAAAAAAAAATAAAATATTATCTATCACATATAAAAGTCCAGCTACTCCAAATTGAATTACTACTTAAGACAACAAAGGAAGAAAGAACACACTCTATTCACTTGTACTGGCAATAACATGCAAAGCAATGGAAGTGCTTAGAATGTCATCCATTAACAGGGTACCACTGCATCCCACTTGCAGATGAGATTATTGAAAGACTGTAAGTTCAAGCTCAGGTTTCAGTTCCAAAACTATCCTCTTAAAGAATTGAAATAAAACCTGAAAATCAGCCAAGGGTACACCAAGACAACTAACAAAAAACCAAACCAAACCAAACAAAAAAATATCAGATAGAACACTTTCACAAATTGTGAGACTAGATGAGGAGTTCATCCAACCTTATCCCTTGTCTCTAAAGATATTAAAGAAAAGATAAAAGTAATAGGTCTTGTGTTAAGAATTGAGAAATAACATCTTTTATACTCTTGGACTCATAGTTGTAAAGTGTATGAGAATTAAGACAGAAAACTAAAATAAACTGGGATGGTGGAATCTCATTTTTGACTGCTTGAGGACACTGATGCATTTAAAAATGGAAATAATGTATTTTATACCTATGTTTGGGTTTTCTGTAAAATTTTACTTACCTATCATAATTGGGCAAAGTAAAATTATAATATTAGACAATGGTTCAGAAAGGTGCATTGCATAAATTTTTTTTTTTAGATTTTGTAAATTTATTACTAAAACATAAGTGTGAAATCACTCAGTTCTTCATTTCATTATTTCACATTTAAAACATGAAAATTACTATAAAACAAACGTCCTTTCACATCAACCACAGAGTAAATTAATTAGCTTTCATATTGTCTATCCCAACCTGGAACAATGTTTGCCTATTCAGCAGGGTAACTCAATTCAATTTCTAAATAATCTAATGACGGTGCAAAAATCCTTACAGAGCACTTTCAAACAACTTTTTTTTCATTACTGTAATCATCATCTACGCCTCTGTCATAGTCTCAACAGAAAATGCAATGATTAAAGAGTCCTGTAAACAAATTTGCAGGTAGTCCCTCGACATCAACATTTCTACCCTAAAGAATAGCCACGAGCAAGTCAAAAGCCTATGGGTAGGAACTAGAGACTGGAGGCAGCCTGGGCAGCAGTCACCATGCACTGGTGTTATTTGCATTACTGAGGGTCACAAATCAGTCAAGCAGTACAGTCAGGACACTGAATTTCAGAAAGGCAAATTTCCAGCTCTTCAAGGAGCTAATTAACAGGACACCCTGGGAAATGGTCCTCAGGGACAAGGGGGCACAACAAAGCTGGCAGATCTTTAAAAACACTTTTCACATAATACAAGAGCTCTTGATCACTAAGTGTAAGGAATCAAACAAGAAAGTGAAGAGACCAGCACAGCTGAATCATGACCTGCTGGTCAAGCTAAAAAGTAAGGACAAGTTACACAGGCAGTGGAAACAGGGACAGGTACCCTGGGAAGAGTACAGAGGTGCTGCCCGGTTGTGTAGGCATGAGGTCAGGGAGGCATGGCTGGAGCTAAACTTGGCAAAGGATGCAAAGAATAACAAGAAGGGCTTCTACAGGTACGTCAGTGAGAAAAGGAAGGTGAAAGAAAACATCCCCCCCAATGAGCAAGAATGGCAAGCTGGTAACAACAGATGAGAAGGCTGAGGTCCTCAACAACTTGTTTTCCTCAATCTTCACTGGCAACCTCTCTCACCACACCTCCCAAGTTAAAAGGCCACAAGGTGGGGACCAAGGGGCCAAAGTCCCTCCCACTGTAAGTGAAGATCAGGTTTGTGACCTCCTGAGGAACCAGAACATACACAAGTCTATGGGACCCGATGAGATGCATCCCAGAGTCCTGAGGGAACTGGCAGATGTAGTTGCCAAGCCACTCTCCATTATATATGAAAAGTCCTGGCAGTCAGGTGAAGCCCCTGGTGATTGGAAGAAGGGACACATTACACCCATGTTTTAAAAGAGTAGAAAGGAGGACTCTGGTAACTACCAACCTGTCAGACTCACTTCTGTGCCTGGGAAGATCATGGAGCAGATCCTCCTAGCAGCTCTGATAAGGCACATGGAGGACAGGGATGTGATCAGAAACAGCCAGCATGGCTTCACCAAGGGCAAGTCCTGCCTGACCAAACTAGTGGCCTTCTACAATGGAGTGACCACATCAATGGAAAAGAGAAGAGCTATGGATGTCATCTATCTGGACTTCTGCAAGGCCTTTGACATGGTCCCCCACAGCATCCTACCTGCCAAGCTGTAGAGATATGGATTTGATGGGTAGATAAGGAATTGTCTGGATAGCTTCATGCAGAGGGTAGTGGTCAATGACTCAAAGTCCAGATGGACAGCAGTGACAAGTGATGTCCCTCAGAGGTCCATACTGGGACCGGTGTTGTTCAACATTCTTATCAATGACTTAGACAGCAGGATCAAGTGCACCATCAGCAAGTTCATGGATGACACCAAGCTGAGTGGTGCTGTTGATACACCAGAGGGATGGAATGTCATCCAGAAGGACCTAGACAAGCTGGTGGCCCCATATGAACCTCACGAGGTTCTACAAGACCAAGTATACGGTCCTTCTAAACCTGGGTTGGAACAATCCCCACTATCGATACAAGCTTGGGGAAGAGGCAATAGAGAGCAGCCCTGCAGAAAAGGACTTGGGGGTGCTGATAGACAAGAAGCTGGACATAGGCAGCCAGTGTNGTCAGGGTCCACATGGTAACAAAGAACAGTAACATACATGTGGTGATACTTAATGATTTTGTAAAAAAAAAAACAAAAAACAAAAAACCACCAAACTTTTGTATATAACCATATATATATACACATATATCAGCCAGACAAATACACACAGATACTCATGTAAGCATCTGCATCGTAGTCACAGCTGTACCAGTGAAGACTGCCCATTAGATAGTGTGTTCTGACGTGGACAAATGGTGTTCATTAATGGATCGGAGTTTCGTCATGAGGAAGGCATTCATGTCTTGGCTAACCAAGTGCATTATGTGTGAGGGGAAAACCTACATGGAACATTCAAGTGACATTTCATACTGATTGACTACTCAGTCAAAATTATTTAGGGGAAAAAAAAAAAATGATTAATGCTCCAGTTTTGGGTGAAATAAAACACTATCTACGGAGTCATTATTCGTTGCTGCTACAAAGTAAGACACGATATTTCACTTTGTCCAGTGCTGAGATGCAGTCACTACTGAAGTGAAATATAGCTGCTGATTAATGGCACACAAAAGACTTTGTGGCAGGAACTAGAGAATACTGTTGCCTACGCATACACCAGGGGGTATTTAAGTGGGTGGACTCTAGCTACCAAAAATGGCATACAGCAAGGCATTAGCACTAGATTCTCCTGCTGGATTAAAAGTGCCATGTGCAACCATAAGCATCCAGAAAACATTTATTTATTTTGTTTAAACCTGTAATTTCTCTTGCTTATACATTAATTCAATAGATTGTTTTTAAAGTGCTTTTAAATATCTCACTACTTATTTTTAAAATAACGTATTTTAATAGAGATTACACCTGAACCTGTAGATCACAGTGGAAATTATAATTTAACCATTTAAAATGTAATGTGCAATTCCATTTGACAATAATCAATACTACAAAATGACACCAAGAAAAAGAATAGTAAAAGGAGTGGTTTTCTCCAACTTAGCAGGAAATTAAATGAATGTCCCTTTCATTGTACTGGACAACTTTTTCGAGGACTTAAGACGACAGGCAGGATGAAAAAGAAAGAGCAAAGGGCAGTTCTGCTTTCCTGAAATGTACACAGCAAATCTACTGGCTCATCTTACTGTAATGGAAAGTCTATCAGCCTTCACCTATGCTTCATACAGCACTGTGAGCAACATCCCACAGTATCAGAAACAAACTGCTCTTTTGGGCCTTTCACTTTCAGAAAATGTAATCTAGCTAAAATTGCATTCTTGTCACCTTCCCATCACCTCAGGGTGTAAGTAATGAATGCGGTCCTCCTCTACACTTACACAAAATACCTTCACTGGTAGACAATGTATGGGAGCATGGGGTACAGCCACATTAGTGATTCAATGTGTAGAAGGGATTCTTTTTGGTGCAAATCTGTCTTGTGTCTATATTTTTGTGTTGTAGAACACACTGAAGTGTGCTAGCAGACTAACTTCCAATATCCAAGGAATACACTACCTCATCATTAGCTTGAAAAAGTCAACTTCTGCAATTAAGTAGCTTTTTGCAGCATATTAACATATTTTTATAACAGAACTCACAAGAATGTACTAATATTTTTATCAATTAATATTCTGAGACTTTAAATTGGGAATTTTCCATTTCTCTTGCTTCTGAAAATGAAATAAAATTGAAAGATGTTAAATTACTTACACCCCCTACAAAATAAAAATGCTTGCTTTGAAATCTAGTCACAAGCAGATTAACATCTTGTGATACAATCCCCTGTAGCAGGAGCAGCTGACAAGATGAGTAATGAACTGCATCCGATTATCTTTTCAGCTCTGTGGCAATCATTTTCCAACAGCTTCCTATTCCATAACCAACAACACTGGAAGAAGGTCACCATTCTGTCATATTTCGCCCCCATCAGTGTATGTGTTTAATAACGCAAAGAACACATAAACATTTGGAAGTTAAGAGGTCTGGTACTGTTATCTGGGACAAAACTGTTTCAGGAGCATACTGCATATATAGAAATCCTACATAAAACATTCATACATAATTTAAAGTCTCTCGGAAGGAAATTATTACACTTTAGCATATAACAGAATGCTATTTCCTCTTTTCATGCAATATGTTCTTTCTTCAACAAAAGAACCTTAACTGTAATTGATACTACCCAAAATTCTGGACAGGCAAGATTCAGGTTGACATATACATATTTTGCCCATCGTGGAATACAACTGAATTATATCTATTAACATAAATTGCAAGCAACTCTAGAACTATAACAGCAAAACAAGATTTTTCCCCTCAAAGCAGATCTATTTAACTCAGTATTTCTAAGTGAGTGGTACTATCTGTTCACAGCTTTATTTTGATCTCACGGCAGAGAAAATCTGCACATGAATCACATTTTTCACTACTATAAAATCGTTGGGAGGTTAAGATCAGACACAGAACTGGCTATTTTTTTCATAAAAATCTGCTGTGAAGATGCTCCTATAGCTAACCTACATTTACATAAAATAATAATCTACCAACCCAAACTGGGAATTAAAAATACTGTTGCTGCTGTTCCTGTGCCCACTTTATTCCCCAGAACTAATACAGCTGAACAGGCACTCACACGATTTAGTGGTCCCTGTGCAACTCCTCAGGCAGTGCAAGACAGCTCTGATCTGTCTTTCTCAGGTCAATTCTTTGCAGGTAGAAACAAACTGATTAACTGCCCAGTAGCATAAACTAAGACAACTCTCAGATGTTCTGACCTGCTGGATGGCTGGCCAGAGGACTAGAAAGATGCTTTAGAAGGACATAGGGACTGCAAGCATTTAGCTACTTTTGAAAATGCTATTCCTAAGGAATCCACTTGCATCTGTGGAGAGTAAAACAGAAAAACACAACGGTCAGATTCCAGTCTGGTCCATCTAGTATAATTTTACCCTTTTTCATACTGTTTAAAAATTCATTACTTGGTCCTGCACACTATTCACATAGAAATTACTTGCTCGTAGAACCTGCGCACAAATCAAATTATGTCTGGTAGGCTAGGCCATAGATGACAATGAATTTTCTCAACAGTAGGGCTCACCGTATTGTGTAGGTGAACTGCACAAAGATCATTTAGTGTAAGCCATAATTCAACAAATTTACCCTTATTAGAATAGATGCAGTCAGTCTATTTCATTTCCATGGTATACCTTATTTATGTGAATTTAAGAATGTGCTTAAGTGTTTTACTGAATCAGGGCCATGATCAACAATCAGCAAAGAATGTGTTCACCTTGTATAACTATTTAGTTGCAACTTTACAGTAAAAGTTACTGTCCGTGCAGAGTACTGACAATAGTAATGCTGTGCCACTTTCCCACAACAGAGGGTTTTTTAGATATAACAATTAAGAATATGTGATAATACTGCATAATGACAGTGCCAGGAGACATTTGGACAGTGCTAATTCATCCTGCTCTCTTCCCCAGTTCAAGAAAGCACAGCTGAACACAGACCAGCAAACTGTATTTCGTGTAAGTTTCTCCTTCTGTTGTGAACTAACAGAATTGAGTCTTTACTCAATAACACAAGCATAGCAAGTGTGAAAATTTAATGTTCTAATGGCAAAAGTTTAACATGTTTGGTAGTTTAGGACAGCAAAGGTCTACATTTAGTAGATGCCAAATTTAAAGCAGCCAATTGGCAGAGATTTTAAGTTGCATGTCAACAGAATCACAGAATGCTTAAGGTTGGAAGGGACCTCTGGAGGTCATTTTGTCCATTCCCACTGTTTAAGCAGGGCCAACTAGACCAAGTTGCCCAGGACCATGTCCAGGCAGCTTCTATATACCATCACAGATGGAAAGTCCACAACCTTTCTGCTTGGCACTCAGTTGCTCTCACAGTGCAAAACCATTTCCAGATGTTCAGAGAAAACCTCCTTTGTTTCATTTTGTGCCCATTGCCTCTGATCCTGTCAATGGGCACCACTGAGAAGAGCCTGGTTTCAGATTCTTTGCATCATCCCTTCAGGTATTTATGTACATTGATGAGATTTTCCCGAGTCTTCTCTTTTGAGAACAGTCCCAGCTCTCTCCCCATAGGAGAGAAGCTCTAGTCCCTTCATCTTTGTGGACCTTTGTTGGACTCCCTCTAGTATGTCCACATTTCTCTTGTACTGGGGAGCCCAGAACTGGACCCAGCACTCCATGTGTGAACTCACTGGTGGTGAATAAAGGTAAAGATCACCTCTTCAAACTACTGGCAATACTCTGCCTAATGCAGCCCAGCACAGTATTCACCTTCTTTGCTGCAAATGCACATTGCTGGCTTACGTTCAACTTGGTGGCCACCAGGGTCTCCAGGTCATTCACTGCAAAGCTGCTTTCCAGCTGGATGGACAGCAGCACGTACTGGTGCCTGAGCTTGTTCCTCCCCAGGTGCACGATTGTACAATTCTCCTAGTTGAACTTAATAAAGTTCCTGTCAGCCCATTTCTCCTGCCTGTTGAAGTCGCTCTGGATAGCAGCACAACCTTTTGGCCATCAGTGGCTCCACCCAGTTTTGTGTCATCAACAAACATGCTGAGAGTACACACTATCCCACCATTCAGATCACTAAGAAAGGTGTTAAACAGGACAGGACCTCATCTTGACCCCTGGGGTACACCACTAGTTACTGTCCCTCATCTAGACTTTGTGACACTGGTCACCACTGTCTGGGCCTGGCCATTCAGTTGAGCCATTCATAAAGAACCCCATGTTCTTAAAAAGTCTTTGTATCTTTAGTGTATTGTATTACAACATGTATGCAGACTTGTGAAGTAACATTACTACTGAGCTATATGGATTTGAAATTTAGATTAGTGTTGCCCGTTTGCAGGATTACAAGATTATCTTTGATGGAAAAAACTACAAGCTGGCAGATCCATGTGCTAAAACCCTTTCCCACTTAATCACGTGAATGTGACTTGATTTCACAGTTCAAAACCCATTTTCACCAATAGCTACTAAAGTAAGCTAGTATTAACTAGTAAGTTAATAACCCACTGAACAACTGTGGGCTGAGTACTAGTACGATGAGAGCCAAGACCTTTGAAGATCTGTATTCATTGTTATTAATTATTACATTGTTATTACAATAATATTAATGTTGCACCCTGGAAAACTGATTTCAAGTGTCCTCAAACATAAAAACAGAACAGCCAACCTCATTTCTAAAAAAACATAGCAAGCTAGTATTTAATTTTGCTATTACTGAAATTAAATCTCTTGAGCTCTGTTCTTAATGTAAGTATTGGGTATCTGACATTAAATTCAAGGAATGAGAATGAAGGTACTCTTCTTATTCACTATTAGACAAGAATGTAAGAAGATGCTGAAAAGACATATATGTATTTTTACAAATGTCTCTATTTCCTCTACACTGTAAATTTAGAACTTAATGAGTATAATTTTCCATCTGTGAATTATCATATTTGTGTGTCTAAAATAGCTGTTCTAACATTCAACTAATAAATCTGACCCACTGATTCCAAACTGGCTCCCACTTCATAACAATCACTTCAAACTTATTCTTCCCTGTAGAAATTTTGATACTTTGAGCAGAATGTGAAAAACATCTTTATTGTGAAGCCTCTTTGAAATGCAAAACAATATAGTGAATATTACCATGCAGCTAGTTGCTGCAGGCTCCTGAAATCAGGCTTTGCATACTAATACATACAATGTTTTCTATCTGCAATCAAAGGCTCCGCCATAAAGAAATATGGGACTTGTGAATGTTGCTCTAAAAAGAGAAGACATTTAAAGGACAGCCTAAATATTTTTTCCACCAATAAAGCAGCAATGCAAATGATTTAACAATTTTGTACTGCAAGATCTTATGGGACAAAAATAAGGAAATCTATTTGCACTATTTCTATAGCAACATAATTGCCAAATGTAGACTGTGAATAAAAAGCCATCATCCTCAGTAGTGCAATTAATCAGCAAAGAAACAGACAAATTCCAAGTGTGTTTTCAATAAACCTTTTCTATCTTGTCAAAGTAGTCAAGATTAAATTTCTGTAAAGAACAGTGCATTTAAATTTCTAAATTATGTTGTGTACATTATACACTGCAGGTGAACAGATGTCAATAAAGGACACCATAGTTTTAAAAATGACCTTGATATTTTTGTTTTACTGCGGGGCATAGAATTTCATTACACTGAGTTGATCAGTTTATACACAAGGTGTAATAGTTTCTAGACTTCCAGCAGTAATGTAACATTTTAAGAAGGTCTATTTATGCAGCTGACAAAGAAACAAAACCTGTTGTTAAAACAAACAAACAAAACAACCAACCATAACCTTCTTAAATCGAAAATAAAGACTGCATTTTCCCTATTAGAATATTAGAATTCCTTAGTGGTTCCTTGGAAAAACTAATTTGTAAAGAATAAAAATACTCAGGTCTTAAACAGTGTCCTATATCTTCAAAACTACTTAAAACACTAATTAATCGTCCCATATTCCTGCAAGATATGCATCAATTGGAAGTAAATGAACTCTGTTTTCAGACCCATGGGACCTGGTAGCTTTCGCTATACAGAGAAGTGACTTAGTATGTAGAGCAGCAAATTCAACTACATTTTCACTTTGACTACTACATACCCCATCCAAGGATGAGAGGGTTGTTTGTTACCGTGTCCACTCAGCCCCTAATTGTTCAGTTAAGATTGACAAGAACAGTGATAAGAGGCAACACTTCTGGTAAATGCATTTCTTTTTGACTGGCATGCTGACTGAAAACCAACTGACAATAATTTTCAGTCATCACTGAAATGCAATTTGCACAAGCCCCATAAAACCAGAGGTGAAAAAGAATGAAGGTCATTATAACCTACTAACCTGCACAACCTCCACACCATCCTTTTTATTTACGGCTGCACATTTCTGTCAGAGAAACAGAATAAAAGTTCTGGAGAAAATGCAGTGTCATTAGAAAACCACTGCACGGGCTCTGACCCTCCCATTTGAATCAGGACCAAATTACTTTTAGCATTAATGTCTGAACACACTGATCCATCCAAAACTAGAATCAGGACTTTTAACTGCTAAGACTTTCTTGGTTTATAATGAGAGGTCTCAAAAATCTTAAAATGGAATTCAGAAGGATAATTTCTAAGTTTGAAGTGAGGAGTATCTTAAGTATTTTGGGGATCAAAAACCTGCTCATTCACCTGTGTTCCTATCTCCACAAAGTACCTTGTTATTGTTTAAACAATAAACAGAATCCACAGAAGAAATGGTGTGCAAGTAATCCAATTCTGCTTCTACAAAAAAACACTGGAAAATAAATCACCTAATTGTAATAGTAGGTGAAAACCAGATTATTTTCTAAACTCATATAAAGCAGTAATTAGATTATTTTTCAATTTTTTCCAGTTGGGATTTTTTTTAATTGGGTCAAATGAATTTGACTATGAGATGTTAGACGTGAATAATTTCGAAGAAGCAGTTTTTAACAAGTACGAATGGGGAGAAGAAGTAAGGTGAAATGTAAGTACACTTTGGGCAATAAACACACATATTTTCCATTTATTATCTTTATCTTATATAATGATGAAGACATTTCCTTCTGTATCGTTAACACCTCATATTGCCAGTGTTGACAACTCAGGAAAATAGCCTGCTTACTCACCAAACATTCATCAAGAGAGGCAATGATAAGAGACCTCCACAAAGTACATAATAACACTCCCTACAACTCTCACTCTTTACCCAGAGGCTTACATAAGTGGCAGGTTTGCGGTGTGCTAACAAACAGCTGCTAACAAGCCGGGACATCAGCAGATCAAAGGTTGTCAAGGGCAGATCTGCCCTCTCACAGGGAGAGAACCTCTTCTGTCCAGCAGATGGACCCCAGCTCATCCTTTCTATTGACCAATCCAAACCCACCTTCCCCCTACAAAATGATTTCCTGTTTTTAAGGCTGCTTCTCACTTCACAGAACTGTGTGCTGATGCCTATGTAGGAGTGAAGGACCCAAAATAGATGAGGATCAGGGATCATTTTCAATGCTTTTACAAGGGGTTTAGAGGGACTCTTATCTCTAATTAGGAAGGTGGCTGTCACAGAAAGATATGTTCTGCTGCGACTTACACTGAAGTCAATTGTAGTTGAGGTATTGCAACAGCTGAGGCAGGATTAGTCACTACATATTGAAACAGAGAAGCAATAAAGCAGAATAAACTGGAGTAACCTACTATCGCTCCAAAGTTGAATTAAGCAGTTGAAAAAAAAAGAGTTATATAAATAACCAGTCATTACATGAACACAAATTTCATTTTCACGTTATTTAAATCTTATTTGTAATTTGCTTTTTTTACCCTTAACGTTACAAAAACAATAACACTACCTTTAAAAAAAAATGTATAAAATTAAATGCCTATTCATTTCCCCCAAGCTAGAAATCAGAACTTAGTGAATCCTGAATTCTTTTAGCCCTGCTCCTCAACTAAATAAAAAATAAAACCATAGAAATGTCCATTTGATCTTAAAGAAATGTATTTCTCTCTTAAATATCCCATAAATCTTTTTTTTTAAACTAAATCTGCATTTTAATATTTATAGATCAGTAATTAATATACAATTCATTATTAATATGAAAAGTAACAGTTTTTACAAGGCTAAATGAGCGCTTGATTTATTTTCAAAATTGCATTAATTTCATTCTGTGGCAAAGAAATTACAAAATCTAGATCTGCAAAGGAAAGGACTGGAAAAAAACCCTGCAGTGTCAATTTAACCTCCAGATTGTTCCATGATACTCATGTAAGCCTGGGTATGACACTTAAATCTTGGCCACATCCAATAGTGGAAAAAACGTGCAAGTGAATTCTGTAAGAGAAACCATAGTCTAGTCTAGAGAAGTTGTGTTGTCAATGCTCTCCTGCTGAACACCGGTATTTATACATTTTACAAGCTCTGTGCCTCAGTTTCTTCATCTGTCAGAGTTCATATTGTTTCCGATTTTTTTTTTTTAACAGAGCTTTTGTGAATCCTTCAATTGATTAGTTAATGTTTCTAATACTGCAGTTTTGGATACAACATTATACAGCACTACTAAGTATTATTATGCTAACAGGTAGTTAGAAGGCCAGAAAGCACGTTTGTGATCATAATACAAAATTTAAAAATTGCAGGCTGTGCTATCTGTGAAGAGAAAGACACAAAAAAATCCCCAATGGGAAAGAAAAACAAAACAAAACCGAAAAAAAAAAAAAAAAAATTTAAAACGTAAAGTAGCTTCCTTGCTATTACAGAACTTGTGCTTTAAAAAGTCTGGGTCTCCTCCTCTCTTATGCTTCCTAGGATGATACTTGCACTGCAGTAATCAAACCAAGGAAGCAGATGGACAGGCAAAGTGGTACTGCAGCAGCTGCAGAAGATGACTATAATAATAATGTTGACATCAGTAACAGTAATTAGTGCACAGACTGTAGAGTGGATGATTCGTTTTCCTATCCTCTGGCGTGGGCATGCTGCCCTAGTGAATGGGTGTAATGCTAGTACCTTTAGTTTGTTTTGTTCATTTGCTCAGTTTATTAATGAAATTACATACAATAAAGAAAAATCCAACTTTTCTCCCTCTCCAGAATACTTGCTTAGGAAGGCACTTTCTTTCCATTTGGATTAATAAGAGATGGAATCTTCATTAGTAAATGGCAAAATACTGAATTCTTACTTAGATCTATTTTCAATGTACACACAATTCATATTCTCACAGCCATCTATACAAACACTCTTGGACTTCAGCAGCATGTAGTACTTGCCTGGTTTTGTCTAAACAACAGCTCTACTGTTTGGTGTGACTTCACCCATCTGCAGGGTGGTGCCATACCTTTTTCAAGGGACACTAGAACAAATGGTATAACTGTGAGAAGGACCAAGAAAAACACCATGCTACACTGAACCACCTCAGGTAAGAAGAAAGGACAGTGTCAGTGCTATCTATCAGCAGTACTGTGTCATGCTGAGAGTGCTCTGGTAGCATCAGACAAGGATCTATCACTACTCCCTAGGTGCCTCACTAAGAAGGACAACTGTCCAGCTTGCTGTTATACTACACCAAAACACCTGCTGAAGAGCAAACTAATTGCAAAAGTGATAACTGTGGAGAAACAAACAGATGGATTTTATTTGGGAAATACAATTTGTCACTTAGATGCAATCCTGCAATATGAAGTCAAAAGGAAGGAAGGGTAATGACAGACATCATGGAACAAGCTTAGAGTATAACAACTGAAAACCCTTTTATTTTAATTTCTAATGAGTTTTTCCTTACTCTGCATCTACTTTCTATCAAGCTTCATTTTGCCTGTTGGTTTATTCTCCAAGATGATAAAAGATTCCCTTTGGCTTCCCTCTGTCACCATCCTCAAGAACTGGAAAAGCTCCTATCCACTTTTCAAGTGATGTTCTACAAAAGGTAATAGTGAAAGTAGAGGCTCAGGGTGGGAGCCACTCATGAACACTGAAATTTTCCATTCAAACACTTCCAGAGTTGTTCCTCTAGGTTTCTATGTTTCTCCTTAATCATTCCGGGCTACTGACAGGCTCCACCTGTGCAGCAATAATTTGCCAGATTAAACCTTTTAACGAAGAAAATAAGTTAAAAGTTTATAAACTTTTTTTTGGGGGTGTTTTATGGGGCCTTTCTTTACAACACAGAAAGAGAAGCTTCAAGTGCAAAGTATTGTGCAACATGTACTGTGCCATGTACTGTGCAACATCATTTGGAAATGGGCTTAACAGAAAGATACAGTTAAATGCTGTATTTAACCTTCATTATTTGCCTTCACTGTTGAGAAGACCACATTTGCATATGAAGAGTTTCCCCAACATATTTCAAAAATTAAATTCATGTAAATTAAAAATCCAGCCATATCCTTGGAAAAGGAGATGTCTGCATAAACACATCTTTTTTTTGTTTGTTTCTTCTCATGTACTAAGATAGATGAGATAGCTTCAGTAATTCTGTTCCTAAAACTGAAGGAGATCATTAATCAAATTATTCTAAATATGAATAGAAAACAATGCAATTGAATGAAAAATAAAAGGTATTCAAAAGAACAGCCATGATTATTTTTCAAGGAAGAAATTGCCAAGAAGTAGAGAAACAGATGGCTGAAAGTGTTAGATGAAGGCACACTCTGCTATGCAAACTAACAGACTTAATTAATTACTCGAATCACATGGTATTTTATGGAATGACATTAGTGATCAGTAATAAAAATTGACAGTGGTGCCTCATCAGCTCCTTTTAAACAAAGCAGAGAAATTATTAGGAAAGAATGTTCCCACCCTATAGATGTAACCAACAGACCATAAATACATCTTTCAATGTTAGTTTGACTTTCAACACTTTTCCATTAATTTAATTACAAACATTTTATGGAACTGTAAAATTGTAAACAAAAGCATTCTCTTATCACATTTTCCTTAATAGAATTACTAAAACATATTCAGCTAAATTAAATCTTTACCTTAACTATTTCCTCTATGAAGCAGACATGTGACACAGGATCTCTTTTCTTTGTCAACACTTTCTGCAAATGCTGCACCTGTGAGAAAGAATTTGAGAGGAAAAGTGACATCTAATATCTTATATACAAAACTGCATGACTAGAGAAACAGGAATTAGCTGCTGAGTACCTGCCCGCAAGCAGCGCAGATCTGATCCATGAGTTTCTCCATGTTTGTCCAGAGGGCTGCTCGAAAAGCTGCTGTGTTCCCAGGTGTTGGCATAGCAGCTCTACCAGGGCCACCTAAATGTTTTGTAAAAACACACAGCAGCACATTTCAGCTTTCACATGTGAAAGTTAAAATGTTGGAATTACAGACGCCTATGCACTCTGACAAAAGAATTAAAAAAAAAAAAGTCAGCCTAAAATACTTTCAAAACAGAGCTTTGTGAATGGCTGCAGTTGTCTCAACTGATCACTGGTCCAACATTGCTTCATATTGAATATGCTGCTTTGAAACTATTTCCTTCTGACAAAAGCATCACAATGTAGTTTCAGTCTTACTCCACTGCTTGCAAATAATTTCTACCTGTGATCCTCCCAGTAACAAAAAGAAAGCAGAATTTGGATTCATCTTTCTATGAGAAACTTCTAAGAAAATGCTGCTAAGTTGTAAAGGAATGAGGGCAATTTTCTGGGCAAGTCAGGAAAAAGGGGATGGGGAGGGAGGGGGCAATGAAGGAAAACTTCTGAGCCCAGTAACAATGGAGAGACACAATTCTGGCTTTGTATTAGATGACTTCTGCCACATGTCTATTCCCATCTCCTGCTGGTTAAAGCAAGCAGGGAAACATTCCTATAATAGTCTTGGACGTGAGATTTTCTTTCATTTGACAACATATTGTACTTCTGACAAAAAAAAAAATCAGTTATCATTCTCCATAAAACAAGTATCCTACCTCTTGTAACAGTTTGAGATGGTTGGGTCAATACTTTGATATCCAACGCATTTTTTATGTTCTCCTCCAGGACTGTGCAGTATCCATCCACCACATTAGCAACAGTATCCTTCAAAGTCCCAAGGTTATGGAAAACCTGAAGCGCAGTTCCCACTTGAGTAGGATTCTAGAGAAATAATATTTTTAAAAGTATTTGTTATCTTTAACTATACTGCAGGGGTTTCTTTATCCATGATAAGGCATCATTTTCCTAGGCAGGTTCACAGAGGGTGAAGGAGAGGACTGATTTCCTTTGATTGCTTAGTGATGCTTTACTTGGCTTCTTCTGGTGCTATCCCCTGAATAAGAACAATGGAAAAAAAAAAAAAAAAGGAACTGGAGGCACTGCTGGCAATATCCAACCTGGGGTGGGTTACCATTGACTGACCCAGTAATCACAGAATGGTTTGGGTTGGAAGGGACCCTTCACGGTCACCTAGTCCAACCCCCCTGCAGGGAGCAGGGACACCTGCAAACAGAGCAGGTTGCCCAGAGCCCCAGCCAACCTCAGCTGGAATAGTTCCAGGGATGGGGCATCTACCATCTTGCTGGGCAACCTGGGCCAGGGTCTCACAACCCTCAGTGTAAAAAATATCTTCCTTCTCTCTAGCCTAAATCTCCCTCTTTCTGTTTAAAAGCATCACCCCTTGTCTTATCACAACAGGCCCTGCTAAAAGGTCTGTCCCCAAATTCTGAGGTTAGTTACAGTATGGCTATATTCAGCTATGACTGTAGATAATAATATTGTTTAAACATGCGGTATCTGTTAGAGTACTGCCATTTAAGTGCCAAACAGTCAATTAAATGTAATACAGGCTTAAAAGGAAAAATACTAACCAAGGACGAGCACAGACAAGTAGGTCAAACCCCTACTACTACTGACTACTGCAGAATTTAAGCTTGTATTTCTACATTTCTATTTCTAATACTGACAATAACTTCACCCTCCTCACAGCAGACTTAAGAGTGCAAAGCAACACAGTGATAATTTTCAAAGGTCTGCAAGAAAAGAAACAAAACAATTCAAGTGTCTCTGTATTGTTCAGAGCTTTTCCAAAATACAGGAGAGTGAAAACTATCCAAAAAAAGTTCAGGTCCATTGTTTAAGAGACCTTTGATTAAGATAAAATCTGATTATAATTCCACTGAGCAACACTAAACACTGTCATGGGTGCTATTTAGCAAAAGAACAGCCTCAAATTATTGCCTCTGGAAACTAAGCACTGTCATCCATACACTGAATACTGCTTTTTTATTTAGCATTCACAGGCAATTAGTGGAGGGGGCGATCAGTTGATCATACACACATTAGAGATGCAGTCTTTTGTTATTTTTCCTAGTGACTTCTGCCAGCAGTAAAGATCATGGTTTGGCAGAAATTCTGGCACTCAGACTGGACAGAAGCATTTGAGACCACGGGCAAGTCCCACTAGAAACCACACTTCAACTCCACCACACTCCTCTGGCAGTGAGACCTTACACTTGGTAGTGGCTCTCTGGTGGAGACCTTTCTGTTGGTGGCTGCAGCAGTAACAGCCACTAACACTGAAAGGGCGTGCTACAAGACCAACGCAACTCTGCTTCATCTTTCCCAGGTCACAGTTTTTTTCAGCCACACACTCCTGAGTCAAAGAAAGAGGGTATGATCATTTACCTTTTATGTGTAGTGAACTTGCACTTGTAGTAAAGCTACACTGTTACTGCTGTGCTGAGGGTTCACTTACTGGTACATCCACCTACTGCAAAAGGTTTTCTGATCCATTGATGAACAGTGCACTCTCTTCAAAGTTAATGTTTCAGAGGTCACAGCACTAAAACTACACATTCACATCCCTCTTCTTAGGTAGGCTTTGTGCAAAGATCTGAGACACAGCTGAAGCAAAAAAGCCAGATCCCATCTCCTTCCCCAACTCCAATGAGGAGTTTCCAGGTTTAGAGGAAAGCAGAGGAATACTGGGCATGCATTATGGCTTGCAGACCTTACACTGACTGTACCAGTTTCTTTTTCCAAACAGTGTGGGAGTTAATGAGCATTCCCAGCATAGTATTATGGGTCTGGAACTTGTAGGTTTAGTTTTTTGACAAATGGGTATGCTGTAAAATTTCTAAGCATCCTGTGGGTGTGCTTGTGGAGGTGGTAAAGTAAGCTATAAAGACTGGAAGATTAATGAGATGTCAAAAAATGAAGAGTAGTACAATGCAAGGAGGGAATTTGGGGACAGAATGAACAAGAGAAAGAAAATATAAATGGGAAGAGGACAGGGAATAGAATGAAAAGAAACTGGAAGGCAAAATGAGAATGAAACTGAAAGAAAGGAAAGGCAAAGGTGGAAAAGACTTGCCTCATTTTCCAGTCTTTCATGCTGAAATGGTTCCAACTCTTACAGAATATTTACACAACTATAAAACAAGGCAGAGAGCACTCAACCAGGTTTCAGTCAGACTCCTGTTGTTCACATATTAACTAACCAAAAAAATAGAACTGCATGAAAAAGTGAGCAGGGCACTATCCAGCCTTGGATAATCGCTGATCAGATACTTACTTTCCTGACAAAGAGGCAGTACAGGCAGAAATAATTTCCGGCAAAAGATGAATTTCAGAGCTCCCACATCACAGTTTAGCAGACTAACTCTGCAGCTACCAGTCAAGAGAGACACAAAATGTGCTCCAACAGAGATTGAGCTACATTTCAAACAAACTCTTTTTAGCTAACAGTTGTCAAACACTTCATTTGGAATAGTTAGGGAATAACCAAAACACATCATTATGGTAACCTGCTAATCACTCCAAGTATCTTCCAAATCTAGCACCAAACTTAAAATCAGAACAGGTTATGCAGGTGTGCTATTTCTCACTTGCTTAAAACTGTGGACATGGCCAATGACAGAGAGCATCTCTTGGGACAGAAATTGTTATGTGGAAAGAAAATGTTGGACACTAGGAAGAAAACAAGCAACTGTACTTCCATGGTTGTATACGTATCTCAAAATTAGACTGTTTATCATTAATACACACCAGACAAAAAACCTGAGAATCAGTATTGCAGAAATTACCACTATCAACAACCTTTATTTGTATGAATTCCCTCCTAGTGTTTTCCTTCTGTTTGAAAAACCATAAAGCAAAAACGCTCCTGAGATGCAAAAGATTGCCACATTTTTCATCAAATGGAAAGCATGCTTTCAAAGTTAAAAAAAAAAACCCTGACTACAGAAGTAATTTACAATGGAAAATGGAATTACATCAGAGAATAATATTCAGAACACCTATTCAACAGGAAAAATAGGGAAAATAATATAAATATTTTTGAGATGGAATTTAATGAATTTATTAGCAGTATTTTATAATCAAGTTGTCTGCCCCTGCAGGCAACTACACATAGCAATTTGTAAATGTTCTCATTAGAATCTGTCTGTAAGATTCTATGTTCCTGTTTGGTTTAAGTGTATTATTTTGTAGAAGGCTCAAAGGTAGTAGCTTCTACAAAACGCAAAGTACACTGGTTTTACTATATAAAATGTATGGGCAGTTAGAGCAATAGCAAGACACATCTATACTTCTCACAAGGTAGTTTGTTACAAGAAAATACCCTTTTACACAATAAATTAGAATCCTAAAAATATTTGTACATATGCCACAAACTTTTAGTTATAGCATTCAAGAGAGCAGGGGGCAAAGAAAAATAGTACAACATTTAGTAATATGTTAGCAGTATGGTGCAATCTAATGTGTGTAAACAAAACCATACACAAGTGAAATAAAACCATGACCCCACAAAGTGCAGGCCTACAACACAACCTACTCAAAGATTAACTGCAGTGATCTTTCGATCACAAAAATTATAATGAAGCAGGGAGCTAAGAAGAGATGGAGTTAAGTCCACCAATAATACCCTTCTCTGTTCAAAGCACTCCTCCATCTGGCATGTCACAACATAATATGTTACAGATATATGGAAACTAAATTCCATAAATTTAAGGGCTTTGGAAGTCTCAGTTCATTGGTTCAACATATGAAAAAAAAAAATCAACTTGCTCAAAAGCAAGTTCTACCATGAAAGCAACTCTCACAAATATTTTAAAACATCAGAATTTTCTCAGCATCCATCAGATAAGAAATTAAATAGCTTGTCCAGCAGGGTGATATTAGCCACCACTTGAAAAAAAGGCATGGATGTTTCCATTTCTGTTTTAGCAAAACATAAAGTTATTCATTCAACAGCAACTATGAAAAGACACTCAGAGCAAACACATTTGCTCCTTTTCTCTATCACGGAGAACTGTTCATTTTAGTAACATAGTTTTCAATTCATTTTACCCTATCCCATTTGGTTCTGTAGACCATCACAGACAAGAATATAAGTGGCATATAGTCATTAAGCATGAATGCTTTTTTTCAGAATGATACCATGTGGTTGTTTTCGGGAGTAGGTGACTAGACTCAATAACCCAGAAGATGCTGTCCAGTCCAGCATGACAGTTGCAGTCATTCTGCAAAACAGAAGCCCATTGGTCACTTCCTTTCCCACAAAAATAATATCCCTGTGAAGACTAGATGGAAATGTCATTAGAGACTTAAATAAATAAATGTCACATTTCTAATTTGAAAGTATCTCCTAGGATGGAACCAAGCCATTTTTTTTCTGCCAACACCACAACTATTTTATAATGTCCAACATGATAGTGTTTTATTTCATGACTGCCAGTAGTGTTGTCAGAACAATCTTCTGAAAACATGGCTAAATAAAGAGCAATGCTTTTCTTCATCACTAGAAATGCAGCGTGGATGAGCAAGCCTGCTCCTTACAAGGGAGTGTGGTGATGACAAAGCTAATTTGCGGACAGAAAGATTCTTAGCATAAAGCTGAGGAAATACGAAACCTTGATGACAGGCAAAAACTAACTGGCTCAAGTGCTACAAACTCCAAACTCACACTCTACCTTCTCTGGGTACACAATTCTCCATGCGGACCTTTCTTTGGCAACCAGTGATGTCTTAGGGAACTACACATCATTATTTCTTTATCCAGTGCAAATCTTTCCATATGACCCCATGCTGCAGGGTTTTCACCTGAACAGACTATCAACTTCCTTCTCAAATTAAGATATGTTAATTGCCAAAAATACTTCTGGTCAATCCTACCTGTGACAATTACAACTACTTTCACTAAAAAGTAGTGATATGAATTAATTAATTGCTAACTGACATGTAGTTAAACTTCAGAAGTGCTTGAACCACCTAATCAGAACATCTCTGTGAGTAAATGTTCTTTCAAATGACAGTTTGGAAGCACCAAATACAGAGAAGTCAAACTTGGACTAGTCCCTCACTTAGAAATTATGTTCCATAGTTACTAACGTACACAAGAATACTTCTGGTTTGCTTACTAAAAACTTAACAGCAACTGTGACTGAAAATCTTCATTATTCTACAGAGAACAGATTATCCTGTTCAGGAAAGGCTGTGGCAGGAAGACAACAGAAAAGTCTTTATTATACAGATATATATATATACATATGCATATTACTCAATAGCTGTGATTTCGGTGTCCTGCCACATTCTTACCTCTTATGTGGTAAAACATCTACCATGTCCCCTACATGAGTACTAAAAGCATAACACGATACAAAAAGGATTACATATGCTTCTTAGCTAAAGGAAGATCCACAATTACTAATTAGTCCAGGTATCATTTCAACAGTGATCTGACAACGTGGCAAGAAATACCATTAATAATATTTTGAACAAACCCACAACATTTCCTAGCCATCACAAAATAATCAACATTAAAATACAATAACTCTAGACCAGGACATGAACTGAGGCAGCCAAGCTTGTAAACTAACATACATTGTCTGACAGGAAATACAAAAGGTTATTGCAGTCCTTCCAGAGTAAATGCAAAAACAGTTTCCAGAATGATACTCCTGAGTATCTTTGACTGGCACTTAGTATTAAAAAATTTCATGTGATAGTAGATTTACTACATTAAGAACTATTTCAGTTACGTTTCTACATTTACTTCACAGAGCTCATATTGTTTGTATGAGAGCAGTTACAGTCTCCAAGACAGTACAGCTTTAAAAGGTCAGTTAAATATCCAGAAGAAAAGATCCCTCTGTGAGGCTGAAAATCCCCAGTCAGGTCTTCATTTACACTATTTACTCCTTCTTGATACCATTCCAACACATCTCCTTGATGTAGTTTTCCCATAAATAATGTTGCTAACCCTAACAACAAGTACTACTAATTGATGACCAAGTAGTTGAGAAAGAGTTTGTAAGCGCTTGCAACTACCAATTACAAGTAGGTCTTAGCCATCTCTTACAGACACCAAAAGTGAAAGCAGTGAGAAGTTACTCCAGGAAAAGTTTCAATTCAATTTAAATTGCTCAGGCAGGTAAGCAGTGAAGGAAATTCAACCACCTCAGGCACAGTCAAGGCAAAATGACCTATTGAGCAGAAGTAATAAATTACTGTTGGAATTATTGTTTTGCAGTATCACTCAGCTATTCTAATTGCAGGAAAAAAATAACAAAAACCTAAAAGTAGAAATTAAATGCCAATGAAATTCGGTTGCAGTCTAAGACCAGTATTTTATCTCAGTTCCAGAAGTCCATGCTTTAAAAAAATTAATTGGTATATCACAATTCCTAAAAATGAACCTACTTAGGGAAGTGCATCTTTTATGTTCATTATCACCCCATCTGTCTTTTATTCTGTTCATCTTTAAAATCTGAGCAATACATGAAAAGGTCAAATTGACAATGTAAAGTCAGAGAATACAGACTTCTTACTAATGATCTTCCAGTTCTTCCTGTTTTGACCTTTGCAGTGTTGGGAGGAATGAGAGGTTAAGATGGTACAATTTTCTACAGAAGGTAATACCGAGATAATACATTGGCTAGACTCAAGAAAAGCACATTTTAAACCTTAAGAGGCAAGAATCACAAAGTTAAACATTTAAATATGGTTATGTTATAATATCTACATTCTGTTAATCCGTGTTTGGAATAGACAACCTATTTTGGTAGAAGGACTTGCACAGGAAAACAGCCATAAAGCACAACCATAAACCTCATGTCCTCAAACTAGGTCAGACTTTTGTTTCTGAGAATAACAAGAAACAAATAAGAAGCATTGCACTACAAAAGTTGAAGGGGAAAAAAAAATAAAAAGAAATAGCAGCAATAAAATACTAGAAAGCAAAGAAACTAGATTTTTCAACACAGCTAAACAGCTTGCCAAAACACTTATTCTCTATACTAGTGTAATCAAAGCAACAGATGGCTAAGAGCTAATGGAACAGAAAGGCATCAGGAACTGTTGTAAAGAATTATCTCCTGAAACATCAAGCAATATTCAGAAGTTTACCAAGCCCTAGGCTATCACTGTGACAGCAATTCAAAGAAAATATCTGGCATCTTTGAGGACAGATCAGTTAGATCACCTAGCCCATAACAATTACCAGTTGTGTCCTATAATGCTGTGTTTGAATGTAGAAAGAGTATAAATTCAGAGCAGAAATCTTATAAAATGATAAAAAACAGCAGGCAAATAAAGAAATGGGGGCATCTAAGCCAGATCAAGCTTCTTAAAATGCTTCTCTCACCTCTTATACAACTTGACCAATCTCTAAAATCCTCACCAATAATGAACCAGTTGGTAACTTAATCTGAAGAAGTGGCTTCTCTATTAAAAACGCAGTTACCACTTTCTGATGAACACTACAGAGTAGAGGGCAAGGTTGTAGCACTTCTCTTATCCTTGTGCAACCTTGATCTGTACTTCCTGACTCAAGTGCCATTACTGAAGCACAGGACACAAAATCTCCTTACTAATTCTGATCTTTGAACAGTAGCTTGTGACCAGATGTTCTCTCCCATGTCCCAATATCATTTAGAACATGCTCATTCTGTTAACTGGTTGGAAAAATCCATTACAAAACAGAAACATCAGGTTTTACTTTTAACTCAGTCTTAACATTTAAGATTAGGAATTAGCTACTGAAGGGTTATAATACGTTTTTCTCCTTTTAAAAAGAAAAATCAATTTTTGGACAAAATATCCTTTAAATGGTATGCTTTGGATTATTTCACTACCTACCAAAAGCCATCTGGGTTTTCCTGTTCTCTTGCTAGTCTTTGCAATGAGATAATAATTACCTATGCAAGTGACAATATCTCATTTCTGGAATCTGTGCACATCTGTCAACAGGTCCAAAGTGACCAGAAATATTTAAAAGAAATTAAATTTAAAAAGCTACTTAATTTTAAATTCTTTTCAGTAATCATTTTCATATACAACCACAGACAGATCATATTTGCTGCTGGATCAGATTTCAAAACAATTTTTTTTCTTCAAACTCTTTGTAACATCTACCTACAGGAAACTTCAGGTCTGTAGAAAATTAGGTAAAGAATCATAGAATCACGTAACAGTTGAGATTGGCAGGGATTGCTGAAGAACACCTAGTCCATCTCCCTGCTCAAAGGAGGGTCTATCAGACCAGGCTGCTCAGGGCCTTGCAGGGCAGAGGCAGGCTAGTTCAATGAGCCAGAAGACATGCTTCTTCTGCTCCATTTTCCCTTCCTAATTCTGCTTACAGTACTAGGAAATGTAACAATGGACTCATGCAGTCATTTTTGTTGAGCTTCACTGAGGTTGGCCTGAAAAAGAGAACAGTCTGAATGCACACCTAGCAACACCTCTTCAGTGCTGGCAGTGTTACCCGCCCCTGATGGTAATATCAGGCTTCCAAGTCCTCTTGTAAATTTGTCTACTGGGAGAAGCAGGACAAAACTGACCTTCTGTTGCAGATGCTACACTGAACGAAATACCTTTTATATTCTAGTCTTTTTTAAAATAAATGGGTAGTGTCTTTTAAAAAAACCTATACTACAAAAACATTACTACGAAGAAAAAAAATCTAGTCATCTACAGAAAAAGAAATACTATGCCTAGTTTTGCCTACAGCTAGCACTTGGATTTGGGATACAGCTCTGCTACTGAAAAAACTCAGTCCCTAACCCCCACTTTACTTGTCTGCCAGTAATGTATTGTGAAATCTTCACACAAGTAGGAACTTACTGGAGGTGACACCTGCAGAAAGAAAGAAGGGAGATAAAAGAGAAGAATAGAGTTAAGTGCATAGCTTATTCCACACAGAGGACATTATTCATCACCTTTGCATTGCACATTTTCATGCAAGATTTCTCCTTTCTAATACAATACTGTTTGGGTCTCTATGTAATTTCAAGCTATTCCAAAGCTTTAGATTTTCTGTTACTGTAAGAACACCTTTAAATGTACGATAATGCAGAATTTCACATGGTGTTGAGCAGCAGATCTAGAACACGATGAAACACCAATTTTCCAGAGAAGATTAAGGCAAAGAGCAGATTTTTAACCCGAGAAGAAGGGAAAATGAATTATATTATCTCATTTAGATGAGTATCATGGATAGTCAATCATATTTTTCACTCTGCTCTATGCAGATGTGGCTTATTAATGCTTTATATGTTTTTCTTGGATCACTTAATTGGATTATTTCAGAACCTGTTAACAATCAACAGTCAGCAGTACAAACCACAAATAGAATTACAGTCTGGGAGAGGCATTTAACAATAATGTACTATCTTATCTGGAGAGAAAGAACCTCAGTGTAGCCGTAGTTTTGAAGAGATACAGATACACAAAATGTACCAATTAAAAAGACTGGCATGGATTATACAGAGACCCGGCCAAAGCCAGGGTAAGTCTCTGCTCAGTTGCTTCCCTGGAATCCTAGCAGAATTTCATACACACTTCTACCTTTGAATATTTAAAATAAATCAGAAGTAATTTAAATCAAATTGTTATAAAACACTCAAATGGACAAGGGCTTTGTAAGAAGACGATCTTATTTTGGTTTTCACTGCCTGATAAAGAAAACCTGTGGTTCTCATTCCATTTTTACCTCAACTATTTTCAATAAAATCTAATCTTAGTCTGCCTTTCTTGATCTGTAGCAAGGCAACACCAGTTCCTTATATCACAGCTCCACCTAAAACATCTTCCATTCCATCCTCCAGTCCTTTTCTAGTCTAGTTCTAGTAACAGCTCCTTCCATTCATATCTTTCTCTCTGAAGCTACCTTTAACTCCTAAACTTAGTTTACAGTTTCTGCATTGACGCACACTGTCCTCTGTCTCCTCCATTCTCCCCCTACAGCAAAATTTTATTTACAAAGCCTTTCACAGTTGAGCCATTCATAGCAGTGGCTCATGCCTTTCTGCATATAAATGGATGAATCAATTACCATATTTGCATTAATTACCTTAAAACCATTAGAATCAGATGCCTTCTTGCCCTTACAGGTTTTACCTAGTCTGAGTACAGTTTCAATTTTGTAAGATGGTCAGAGCTAAGACACAATGGTTGACATGTTTCCAGTCCAGAGAAACCACCTAAACAGATGGACAACCAGAACACAGAAGCAGACTATGCAGCAGCTTCTAATTTATAATCATTACTGTCTGCAAAGAGAGCTGAACTCAATGTTACTAAACATTCCTGTGTTTTCATGGATAATCTATGAAGAATCATTTTTTAGTGATCACAAATGACATTTGCCAATTAGTATGAAACCAAATGAAATGCTTCATATTTCAAAGTAACTCATCTCAATGGGAAGATCTAACAGACAAGGTGGTTTCTGATAGCTTTCTAAGGTGTGCTAATCTTCCCCTCTTCCCCAGCAAACACAATGCATAGCTGCTAATTCCTTAGAATTTATTTAATATCTACAACGTTTGGACCAGTAAAGCAATCCGTGTTTCTTCAAAAACCATTATCAAGCTCTCAGTTAATATGTATTTAAAACATCACCTACAACTGAAGACTTAAGTTTTAACATTTTGTTGGCAACTGGCCAAATTAATCAAGATGAATCTTTAAAGAAAAGGACCAGGAGTTAATTTAAAATTATCCAGCTAATTCTCATACAAATTTGTCACTAAACAGAATACAAAGATTTTGGCAATCAGGAAAGTGATGATTCATAGCAGAGTGAAAGGATATAAGAAAGGATATAAAACAGTCATGATTTCTCAATTTTCACCTATTACTTTACCATAAAAAGACAGTTATATAAAAATATTGTTCGGATCAGATATATTTTCAGGAATACCCAATTATAGAAACAATTTATAAACCACTTTCTTGCACTATCATAAAAACAGGAACAGAAATGATGGGATTAGCAGGGCCACAGGGTAATAAATCCTAACAAATAAACACCGGAAAGTGCAGGCTATTTGTTGCGCTGCACTGAAAAGTGCAGTAAAGTACTTGCAAATACTCCATTATCCAGTCACAGATTTTAGTCTAATTCTGCATTTATGAGTCACAAACACCTACAGGGGTAAAAAAAAAAAGGAAAAAAAAAGAAAGAAAAAACCCAGACACATAATCTGTCAATCCACTTCGATTAACCATTTCCACAGACTAGGAGCAGTGAAGAGTTTTACTTTTACAAAAATAGGCTGTCACAATTGGACATCAATTACACTAAGCTTCTGAAATTACCTCTATAAAGGGCAAGTGCACAATGGCAAAGTGACATAAAGCTTCCTATATCCCAGTTGAAAGCAGACAAAGTCTGCACAATCCTATAATCTGTTTCTAATTCAGTATATATATTTTAGTAAATGCACACAGACTCATCAAAAACTGAAAGATCAGGATCTCACAGGACAAGAGAGACTATTAACATGTCTATTATTTTCACAGTTTTATAACTTGGCAGCAAAAAATTTAAGTCAAAATGTAAAAACAAAATCTGTTAGTGTTAAAAGAAAGCCTCTATTTTCCTATGTTTACACAGTATAGAAGGTTGATCTATTAGTTTAAAATGACTTCACCATCAACAAGACTTATTATTTTTTACTTTCTTAATAATCCTTTAAGAAAAGCGGTGTTTTTACATTTAAAAAAAAATCTCCTTTATGTATTCTTTATTTACTAGATACTGCTTTCCAATACTTCTAGTAGCAATGAACATGACCAACATATAGAAATTTATAAAATATGCTCAGGAACTTCAGTGATGGCAGGAAGATGAAATATTTGGTATTTGAATTCACTTCGTATTTTCAGAATATCTGTAGGTAGTGCCACTGGACACTGTATTTTAGTGATCAATCACTGGCATTCCAAACATTTATTTTAATTCAAAAATATTCACATTCAACTATAGGGAGACAGAGATGTATCTAGCGCTGAAACAGCTAGTAAGTTTTAAAAGGCACTGTGAATGTAACAGGAGATCAAAGCAAATCTATCAATCATAACACTACTAGCAGCACCATATTCATGTCATTTTTTCTCTTCTGCGTGCTTTACTAATAACAACAATATGCATTTGATGGTTGTTTTCTTTAACAAGGGCACAGAGAAGAAATATCAAGTTACTTGGGATCTAATACATTCACCTCATGCTTTACATTTTCCACCTGGAAAACATGGACAATCTTCCACAACTGAAACATATGCTGAAAGTATATTTATTTAATTGCTGTATGCACCACCAGTAACAACTTCTCAGTTTTATGAATAATTCCTTCCAAAAAGGGAAGCATCTGACCATGTTTTCTTAATTAAAAAAAGACAACAACAACAAAAACCACAAACAAACAAACATACTCACACAAAACCCCCACCCAGTTAGAAACACAACTGTCCTGGTTTGGGTGAAAACAGGACTAATTCTGTTCAGTGATTTTACTTTTCAGTTCAGTACTTCTAATTAACAGCACTTTCTGAAGTTAGAAGCCTGTTTTTATAGTGTCTGCTGCCAGCAGGGATAANCATAGACTTTATTGTAAATATGTCTAATCAACCATAGAGGACATTATTGCTATCACAGTATTACAGCACACTAAATAACTGGTCAATTTAAGTCCCAGATAGTAAGTCCATTCCAGGATACAAAACTGCAAAGCTAAGCCCAGAGAAGCGTTTTCCCCCACATTCTTTTATAAAGCAAGAACATGTATTTTCCCCTCCACACCTCCCAGTACACTCCTTCCTCTCCAACTCTGCCTCTAGAGGAAACACTAGAATCTGACAAATAGTTTGACTTTTTAAACAGCTGAAGATTTACTTTAATTTGAAACTGTTGTCGTGACAGGTTTCCATAGTACTTCCCTTCAGCAATCACTGCTTCTGCCTTCTCTATTTCTATTTTAAAAAATAATTTTGAGCAGCAAAAAAAAGGGGAGATAAAAGAAGGGAAAAAAAAATGCCCAACTAAATTGCCTCTGCATTACAGCCACAGCAGCAGCAGAAATTTCAGAAGCAATACTGAAAGACAGTGCTCACTGTCCCTTTCCCCTCTGCAGGTTTAAGTCACTGGAGCATGAGACAGTTTATTTTAAAAATCAGTTTCAACGATATGAATTCTTGGGTAAGAAGTAACAGCAGTACAGTTAATGATCAGTCTGTGAAACAGGAGCCTTTTCAATCACTTAGGTCTGCTTATAAGTTATGGGGAGATAAAAAACCCAGTCCATTGACTAGAGTTCAGACTCAGCAGTTTAAGATGTGATTTTCATCATCACTGAGGCCCAAATTAAAAAAATGACATGAATACTGAACCTCCCAAATATGCTGTCCACACAGGACTACAATTATTCTTCCCTGTGACTCATAAATATCACATCCCACAGGTCTACACCATCTTTATTAAGTAGAGCCAACCTCTAAGCACAAATGAGCTGTCTTCTCTGCACAAGTAAATGATAAGCTTGTAAAAGATCGCTTGGTCACATGCCTAAGCGCCAAGCCATTTGGCAGCCTCAGCAGTGCCTGCTGCTTGAGAGCAGGTCACTCACTCCCTCCCAAATGAGACACAGGACAAAGCCTTTCAGGTTTAGGATGACCCTGGCCTTTGTTCACTCTTCCTGAAGAGGCACTTTTACACTCTTCCCCCAGCACCTTCATTTTTTTTTCACCACTTCTGTAGTTAAACAAGCAGTCACACATGCCTAGAAGGAAGCTCCAAGTAGTTATGCTCAGGAAAAGTAGCAGCTGGTGAATCCCAGCAAAACCACCCCTACAAGAGCTCCAAATGTGTGCTGAGTTTAACTTTTTATAGATTGACATTCTCTGCTGCAAATCTCATTCTTAGGCTTAATTCACTGAGTGCAGAACCTAGATAACTAAACTGGCACTGTGAAACCCCACTCTTGCAGCCCCACACCACAGTCCCTACTGCCCTTACAGTACACGGCAACATCTAGGAGTGTTACAAATCTGGTGCATGATCCATCTCTCTCTGGGCATCTGTTCTTCACCTTAAAATTGCAGACACAACCTCTGTCACAAAGGTGCTGTAGGGATAACAGCAACAGGAACTGTAAGGAATTAAGGTAATGCAGATTATAGAGCTATCTAATGCAGAGAGACAGATGAAACTCAGGTAGGCTTTTTCTGAAAACATAAATCCCTCAGCTCAAAACAGGAAATACAGAATACCAGAGAATAGCATCAGCATTTTTGCTAGGCACACCTGGAAACAACGTGCAGTAAATCTCAAACTTGGCAAAAGGAGTTTCCAGAAGATGCATAAAGGTTTCTCAGTCTTTGTAGCTGTTTCCCTTCTGCCTGAAACTTGGATAATGTACATGATCAAAAGAGATGTTTATTGATTTATCATAAAAGAAAGAACTAATCTGATTAAATGTTGCAACTTAGAGCTATCTCTGAATGAATTGATAAATAGAAGCACATGTACACATTTGTAACAGCTTTCACAAGAACTCAAGAACACAGGACAGTTTAGCACATCAGCTAAAAATTGCATTTTTCTAGTTATGTACCAGTAAATAAAGCCACATGGACTGACAAAAAGCAAAGATACTAAAATATAAATAAAACTAGGCATAAGGTCTTTTTTAGACAACACATGAGGTAGTAAGACTTCATTTGATGTCAGATGCTAATTTTTTGAGAAAATTAAATTAGTATTTTACCTTTTACATAATACAGAGCTAATTTAGTACCTCCAACTACCAAGCTAAATGTAAAAAAGCAATCTTAGTATTCTGGTCAGCCAGCCATCCTGAATGGAGATCAAAATATCATTTAAATCATGGACTATTGCCAAAATGTCTGATGACTGAAATACACTGAATTACTCTTTTTTTTTTTTTTTAAATAGAAGTCTAGAGGAATTCCCAGAAACAGAACTTCAGTTCGTAATATTGTCCTTCATCTGTGTTCAAGGGGATCACTAGTATGTCACACACATTTTTAATAATGCTGTCACATTCTGAACAAGTTAAGATCAAAATCATGGAACTCCCATTTCAAGATAATGACACTATCACCAGTAGAGAAAAAGGGAGAGATGTGCGGAACTGACAGCTGAAGGAAATTGTCTACTGTCCCCTTCAGCTTAATAATTGAGTATGATACTGTGTTACTGCAAGTGTTACGTTCTGCAGCACAGACATTTTTATGTAGAAATTTACATTGTGCCTTATCACTAAGGTTCTGCAGCTTCACTCACCTACAGAAGTAATGTCCATCTTCACTAATTTCCAGTATTACTCAACTTTTCAAGAAACAATGTCTGATACAGAAATTGAAAACCTATTAGGTCATATGTGTTAACTACTTTACACAAAAATGATCTATCCATAAAGTGCATCTAAATCCCTAAGATGTGTGCTATAGTCTACATAATAGTCTTCACACGACTCTATTATCCCTACATCTGCACACAAGCTTTTCAACAGTATCTTATATTAAGAGAGTGAGTGGGTGTAGTGAGTACAGCACAAATATTTTGAGAGAAATTCATAACTGGATCTCTTCAAATTATTTTTGTAGTATCTTTTAAGAACATAACCACTCAAAAAGGCCAACAGTTTCTCTTTGATGATTCCTAGCAGTGTGTGCAGAGCACTCCTTAGACATCCACAGAGTCCCAGCAAACCACTAACATATGCACTGTATTTCAACCTCATACTCTAATGTAAAAGATTTAGCAAATACCAATGGATAGTTTAAACATACAGATTTATGTAGGTTTCTGAAGCAATAGTATTGAAACATACACTTTTACTTCAGAAAATAAGTTTTTCAAGCTTGGATCTCTACAACACTTGTCAATGGAGTGTCCTTTTCCAGACATTATTCTCTGTTTCCAAGAGCATACATTCTTCACTGTTCTACTTAACATTCTACATAATATCCATTTCATCAGTCCAACCAGCAATTATTTTAACATTTTTCTTTTCTTAGTTTAATACCTGAAACATTTTTTCTTCAGCAAATTTTAATTTATTAGTTCTTTTAACATTTTTTTTTCATCTTGAACCTAATACAAATGTTATCTCAATTTCTCCTGTGGTTTGCTTATCACATCCAGTCACTGATTAACTTTCAGGTAAGAGGACTCCAGGAAATGACTATCTAAAAAAGGAATCATTCAGACTGTGAGCATCCTGACAAACCACAATGATTCTCTCTTTCTTCTTCACCTTCAAAGCATGCTGCTGGCCTACTACATGAGAGAGGAAACTGATGGGTATTGAAAGTCGCATCAAGCAGTGTGGCAACAGATTCACAAACTTACTGTGTGAAGTACAGTATTGAATTGTCAACAAGGTGATTTACTTTGTTTACAGTACCAAGTACTTTCCATTCGTGAAACTTTAAATCCATTAAAAATGTGAGTATCATGCCAACCATAAATTGTAAAGCAACTGCAGGCATGTCCAGCCTTTCTGGCTGGGTGGGCCCCCTGCCTTTGTGCAGGTGCAAGAGACAGACATAGGCCACGTTCCCTACTCTATGAGAAGACTACAGCACACATACTAGTAGTGTTGTGCATCAGAGACATGACACTTGCTGGTCCTCATACATTCACATGAGCTATGTAGTATTTGTGTATCCACTGCAGTCAAGGAGCTGGATGAGCTTTTTAAGTGTCAGTTCCAGCACACCATGTCATTTGACTTTTCCAAGAAGCTAGTAAATTTACCACACAGATTGGAAAGATCTTAAGTAGTAGTTCAAGTTTACTCTCCTTCTGTAAAACAACTGTTATCTACAGCTAAAAATACAAACATCTAGCAGAAATTTACCCAAATTGTTATTCGTTTTCATTGTTACCCTCTTGACTGTCTCTCAGATCATGCTGAATTTACTACTAGAACTCACAGGGCTGAGTAGAGCACAAGCATCGCTCCGTGTTTAACAACGTATAACTTTTGTTTACACCTGCCAGTAAAGTATTGTCCTCCTTTATATCTGCTTGACATAGATGACATTTAGCCTGTTATCCAATATAACCTCAAAATCCCCTTCTGCAGGTCTACTATCCACACAGCTGTTTCTGCTATATACCCATGCTTTGCTTCCCTTCTTTTAATTTGTTCAGTACCTTACACTTACTTTTTCAACAGCATCCTATTTTTTCAAATCAGTTTCTCAAGATCATTCTGAATTCTAACTCTGTCCTTACAGAACTTCTTAATCCCTTCTTAGAAAGGTGCAGTCTGTAAATATCATAGGTATATTCTATATATAGAATATATATAGAGTGCTGGTGAACAGGGCTGCATCCAGCTGGCAGCCGGTCACTAGTGGTGTCCCCCAGGGATCAGTGCTGGGCCCAGTCCTGTTTAACATCTTTATCAATGATCTAGATGAGGGGATTGAGTCCACCATCAGCAAATTTGCTAATGACACCAAGATGGGAGGGAGTGTCAACCTACCAGAGGGCAGGAGGGCTCTGCAGAGGGATCTGGATAGACTGGAGAGTTGGGCTGACTCCAATGGAATGAAGTTCAACAAGGCCAAGTGCCGGGGCCTGCACTTTGGCCACAACAACCCCATGCAGCGCTACAGGCTGGGCACAGAGTGGCTGGAGAGCAGCCAGGTGGAAAGAGACCTGGGGGTGCTGATCGACAGGAAGCTGAACATGAGCCAGCAGTGTGCCCAGGTGGCCAAGAAGGCCAATGGCATCCTGGCCTGCATCAAGAACAGTGTGGCCAGCAG
>VWZY01004638.1:397682-411243 GCA_013399075.1 Chloroceryle aenea
TGCTGGTGGATGAAAAGCTGGACGTGAGCCAACAATGTGCACTTTGCAGCACAAAAGGCCAATCACATTCTTGGCTGCATCAAAAACAGCATGGGCAGAAAATTGAGAGAGATGATTCTACCCCTCTACTCTGGTGAGACTGCACCTGGATTTCTACATCCAGCTCTCAAGCCCTCAGCACAGGAAGGACATGGACCTGATGGAGTGGGTCCAGAGGAGGGCCATGAAAATGATCAGGGGGCTGGAATGCCTCTCCTATGAGCACAGGCTGAGGGAGTTGAAGTTGTTCAGCTGAAGGAGGCCTACAAGAAAGCTGGGGAGAGACTGTTTACAAGGGCATGTAATGATAGGCCAAGAGGCAATGGTTTTGAAACAGAGAATGGTAGATTTAGTAATGAACTTCTTCCTAACATCCTATCTATGAGGATGGTGGAAACACTGGAACAGGTTGCCCTGGGAGGTGGTGGAGGCCTCATCCCTGGAGATGTTCAAGGTCTGGCTTAATGAGGCTCTGAGCAACCTGATCTAACTGAGGATGTCCCTGCTTAACTGCAGGGAGTGTGAACTAGATGACCTTTAGAGGTCCCTTCCAAACCTAGGCATTCTATGAAAACACCAGGATTGCATTTTTCAGGAGGACATCCTCAGTGGACAGTAGGTAGACCTAAACTATGATGAGCTGTTACTGATGGCATGGAACAAAAGACAAACATTTTCTGCCTTAAAAAAAAACAACAAACTAACAAACTAATGGATAGGTTAGTTAATATTTTTTATTCTTATGTTCTTTAATTCTTTAAATCAAATTTTAATATCATTAAATCTCCTCTACAAAAAGTGTCTTGGAGAGTATACACACAGTCTCAAGAAGTCTTGAGTCATGTATGTCATACTCCCCTTTCACCTTAAAATCTATAACAACTCACAACTCAGTTTTTCTTAAACACCACCGTTTTATACACACATTTGTTTTCATTAAAAAGGGTGGAGGCAACCTTAAGTGGAGGGAGTAACAGTGTAAGTCATATAATTACATCACACAGAGCAGGAAGGCACACACATGCTACATTACTTAATGTTAATTTGGTGTGAAGACTACAGATGTCTTCACACCAGCAATATATTGTCAGAGTTTGTTACTTCCAGATAATAAATTACAGTCATTCCTCACAATGTCCATACCTGGATATAGTATAGGAATCTGAACACTTTTGCCCTCCACTTCTCTTTTAAAAGAAAAAAAAGTTCTCCAAGCATTTTCTGATACAGCTACAGAGCATTTAAAAATACAATTAAAACAAAACACCTTGTAAAATACAGTATTTAAATGTCTTTAAATTCAATAGGATTTGTCATCCACAGATGTAAACTTGTTCCTGTCAAACTCAATTACAGCTGATGCCAAGAAACCTTCTCCTCTGGTAATACGGAAAAAGAAAAAATAATACATTTCCCAGAAGTCTGGGGGGTTTTGCCACCTCTCCTCTACACAGTGTCTCAAACACTTTATCTTTGCAAGGTATTTAGAGAAAGGAAACCCAGGGCATATACAAGACCATTTGTTACTGTGCCTCTGATAACTTATCTCAAATTCAGATGAGTCAGGAATAATCTAAAAATATCAGTTATCATGGAAAAAATAACCCCAAACAATAACAAAAACCACAACATAATACAGTCTTTCATGTTTTCGCATTTCAGAGTAAGAGCCTGAAATAGTATTCCACTCACACTCAAGAAATTGAAGATATGCAAAAATTCCCATGTGCAACTTTATTATCTATTATTGAAGTGGGAAATGACAACACTGATAAAATTTTGCCATTTTTGGTAATAAAGTAGGAAAGCAAATGAATTGGCATCAGTCCTGAACCTTCTAGTGAACAGCTGGGAAGGAGAAGGCAAACAGCAGTATCCCAAAAGTCAAAGTGAAAAAGATGAGCCACAGATCGAGAAGAAGTAAAAGAGTGCCCAACTCTCATTGCCTTCATACAAAAAGGGCAAAACAAAGAAAAAATAAATGTAATTTATGTACTAGTTTTGACGACATGCTGCTTGTTACGAGGATGGATTAAGACAAATAATATAAAGACTTAGCACAAAATTAAATAAAGTTAACATGCTTGAATATTCACAAAACAAAAACCTTTTTTTCCCTACTGCAAAGCCTACCATAAACATTCATTATAACCACAGATTATATTTAACTATACCTTCAGCTTTTTTTGAGACCTTCTTTGCCTCCTCTCTCATCTAGTTGATTTTTACTAACAGTCAACTAATCAGACAAAACCATTTCAATTATCCCAGAGAAAAGAAAAGGAAAGTGAAAATCAAATCACATTTCAAAGTCTCTAGTCTTTCTTTACTTAACTAGGAACACTTCTTCTAAAGGTAATAGACTCTAGAAAGAGCGCACTACAAAATACTTCTGAAAGCCATGTAACAAACATGTTTCCTGAGAAAGTCCACAGCAGTAGTGAGTAAGAGGTGGGAAGGACCAAAATGTGAGAAAGAGTAATATGGTTTTAGTGAGTCATTTTAGCCTTTATGTATGTCTTACCTTCTACATCCTTGTATCACTTGCAGGTCTGTGGTAGAGTAGTAACTAAATCAGTTCTCAAATTTAGGAGCCGCTGCTTACAGAAGAAGACAAACAATATTCTCCAATGCACAACTGGCTTCACAGATTCTTAGCAAAACACTGCCAAGGGAAAAGGACCAGGTCTCTCTTCCTCTTCATAGAGAATGCTCTAATGGCTGGCAGACTATTCCCTTGGTAGGAACGTTTTTCAAAGATCAGTAACACTAATCTTTGTAGGATTTCACCTTAGTCTTCCTCTGGACTGCCTGCAAGGGCATATTTCACCCTGCCAGTTCCCTGACATATGGATACCTAAATCTTAGTCCTGATTATGGCATAACTCTTGAGGATAAAATGCTCTAGCTGAAATAAAAACAAGTTGTAGAGGTCAGATAAAGTGATTTAACAGTCTCTCCTGAGTAGGATCTACTTCACTGTCATATAATAAACTGATCTATTTGAATTGTTCTATCAGTATGGATGACTGGAAATTAAGTACAAGTCAAACAGTTCTGGTTGGGAAGAAACTCTCTCAAAGATGACCTAAGAGTTTCTAAAGTTGGAGCTAGCTAAGCAGTAAGCATATAGTAATCAGAGTATTTTCAAGTTGTCTCACACATTTTTTGACAGAATTCTAGAAGGGAAACTTTACGCAACAATCATCAACGGCTGAACCAACTTAAATGGACTATTTTAACAGCATGGTTAACCACAGGCCATTAATAGCTTTGCTACTGAACAGTGCTTTTGCACAGTTAGCTCTTTGGGATTTTAAGCTTGGAAATGTGGGATATTCACAAACCTCTAATAATTACAAGAAATAATAAACATTTGATTAGGAGTTCTGATTCCAGCATCAGTTGGTCTAGTATCTGACCAACTGAGACAAGTTCTGAATATATTTAAAACACAAGAGGTTTACTGAAAATCAGCTGTCAACAATTATTTAACACCAAACCACAGTTTAATACATGGAATACATTCAGTCAGTAGGCTCCAGGAGGGTCAAGAGAGGAAGGACTTCTCTACAAGTCATACAAAACATACAAAGTAAATGAACTGTAGAAACATGTCAGCTTTTTACCACCTCACAACAAGCTGTCTTGTACCATCTCCTTTTATGCAGAAACACATAGGTAGCTTTAAGCAAAAGACAACTACATACTGTTTTACCTTTCAAGTTTTAAGAAGCAGATGAAGACTTCTTAGTTACACAAACAACACCACTCTAACCTCTAGCTTACAGAAGTCAGCAACACATCTGTAATCACCCACAGCTTCTTAGCTTTCTAAGGTATGCTTGACAGATTCTAGATCCAGCTCGTATTTACAAACATGTCTCTCTCCTACACACCTCCTATCTATAGATTAAGCCTCAAGGGAAAAAAAAAAAAAAAATTGTCATACCTCACACACTCAGGACAGCCACCAAAGCAGTGGTTCTGTTGTTTGCAACAAAATGACGTTTGTTTGTTCCTAATGGACAGCTGTCACTTAAGAAGGCTTTAGATATTTTGCTCATTCCTTATCCATCTGATCTTTAGCACCCTTCCAGACTTTGCTACTAATATTAAAGATCCATAGTATCAGCTCTTTTATCATATATCTGAAGAAAAATTCACTTATTATGATAATTTAGGCTTATCTTTTTGGAAATAAATACCAGTTCATGAACCTCCACCCTGGAGAGGGACCTGTTAGCAAAACAAAGTAAGTACTTAGCCTTTGTATTCATTCCTGTGATTTGAAAAGGAGTGTGTCAGAAAGAGGTTTTATTTTGAAGACATGGAGTACACAATCTGCACTGTATTCCAAAAATGTACAGTTCTAGAATGATAGACTCAAATCTCTTCTTTTTTTGGCAAATATAAGACAAACTATGGCAATGATTATGATGATCTCATGTCAGCCAGAAAAAATATTAATCCTCCACTTGCCTTACTGACTTGTCCTGTTTCTCTAGGGAGGTGACGAATTCTTCTTTACTCTCCCTGTTTGCTGACAGAGCACAGAAGGCAGCATTGTAGAAATTACGGTTTCTTATTGACCATTTGACCTTTGCTTGTTGAATCATTACATCAGGTAAAATCCTCGTGTCTGTCTACATGCAAAAATCTCAAGAACAGTTAAATATTCTTTAACCTTCTAAGGGATCAAGGGATGATTTGACAATGTAAGAATAAGTCCTAAAATACAGTGGCTTCTTCTCCAGCCCTAAGTGTTGCATGTTCCTATGCATCCATTCCAAATCAGCAATGAAAACTGAAGGAGTAGCTCTAATCCTGGCCCAGTATGGCAACCTATACTATATAAGGTATCATCTTTCACCCTGCAGCTATGATAATGACTGAACAGTTCTTGTACTAAAGGATTTTGTTTTGGCTCAGACATCAGTCAAGCGCTGAATTTCATCAGTAGGTATTAAGATGACTCTCCAGGGATATGTAAATTAAACACAGATTTATACCACACAACATAGTGTGTTTTTCATTAGGGAAAATTGAAAACAGTATTTTCAATGCTCAGCCTTGTTTCTACTATAAGCTTTAAGTCTTAAAATGGCATTTAAAAGAGCTCAAGAGTGTACAAAACCCAGATGGACCTCAAGCCAGAAAAATCTGTAACTTCCATTTGTTCAGTCAGATCAATGCTCTTATAAGGCTACAGATAAAAGGAATATTGATTTTGCTACACTTGATTCAATGACAGATAGCCTGTTCTAATAAAACCAGTCATCAAATTGTATGTTTAGCGTACAGATACTTAGCTCTTACAGACTGACTTCACAGTCCCACAAGTCTGGGTTCAAGCTAATTGAACCTTAGGCTGGCCCTACATAAATTTTCTCTTAGTTATGCACACCCTTGAACTTTCTGGAATTGTTCTGACACCTAATATGATATCCCTTTTACAGAAACTCAAGATTAGGGACTTTATTTAACTTTCTTGGGGGATAAATACTTGTTTGGGTCATCTGCAAGACAGAGGGCATAAATAAAAGAGAGGCAAAAGATTTTGAAAAAAAAAGGGCATGATCTTTGCAGGGACTTGTATCTATACAAACCTGCAGGATCAGGTTCCAACAGATTCCTAAAAGGGAAACATTTGGGCTAATAATAGCGATTTCCTGTGACAATGTCATTTGGATAAACAGTGTGAAATCACTTTTGTCATATAAAAGCACACAGCTGAGGTTAACTTGCAGCAAGACAACTAAGGATAAGTTTCATACATATACATAAGTTAATGTGCCTTTTAATACTTATTTTTCATGAGAACAAATTTGGTCAAGATGGAAACTCCTGCATTCCAGCTTGTTCCTGTTACCCCATGTCCTGTCACTGGGCACCACTGAGAAGAGTGCAGTTTCACTCTCCTTGCACCCACCCTTTAGATATTTACAGATGTTGATAAGGTCTTCTCTCAGACTTCTCTTCTCCAGGCTAAATAGTCCCAGCTCTCTCAACCTTTCCTTGTAAGACATGATCCAGTCCCCCCAGACATCATCACTGCCCTCCACTGGACTCTCTCCAGTAGTTCCCTGTCTCTCTTGAACTGGGGAGCCCAGAACTAGGCACAGTGTTCCAGATGTGGCCTCACCAGGGCAGAACAGAGGGGGAAGATGACCTCCCCTGACCTACTGGCCACACTTCTCAATGCACCCCAGGATACCGCTGAGTACATTTCTCGCTGGAACGTGCACAAATTATGTAGGGATAGACTCACTCTCTAAAAATACAAAGTTTCGATTAGCAGGAAATCAGTTTTCTAAAACAGTTTAACAGAGTCACAGCTATAAGTAGAAATAAATTTTGCTGTCATGAGCTCAAGAAATGGGCTATTTTGGTGCAAAGATTTCAAAGCCCAGAATTCATACTCCTCTGAAAAAAAACAAAAACAAAACTGAAAACCCAAGGAAAGCTCTACTATCTACATAGCCGTCTTTTTTTTATGGACTATGAACAAGGATACATTCACAAATTTTGACCTGCATGTTTACACAGCAAAGACAGAAAAAGAAGTGAATGTGACTTGAACAGCTCAGGACAATTCACCTGAAGATGAGAATACTCACATAGCAATTGTCCAACCAACCCATTACCCAGCCTTCAAAGTGGTGACTTCAAGAAAACAAAACCAGAAGAGCCATAATGAGTCACAGGTATATCCCATGATGTAACATGAAGGTCTTTTAGAATGCATTTCCACACTCAGTTTAACATTTGGTCAGACACTGTCATAAACGCTGTGAATTGTTTGAAAAAGTTTCAGAGTTGATGATGTTAGTTCTGTTTTACCATCCCAGCTGGCTGTCAGAGGACCAGCTATAGTAACCTACAAAACTGTGTGCTCCCACTTAACTGGATGTGCCCATCTATGTCCAGAGGTAAAAGACTAGAATGAGTAGAATAATACTATTTTCCACATCATTCTCATTTTAAAAGTCTGCTCATAGCTTGGATGGGCATACGCTCTGCTGGGTAATACACTGGCTGCATGACCAGGCCCAAAGACTGGTGGAGTCACGTCCAGCTGGTAGCTGGTCACAAGTGGTGTTCCTCAGGGCTCAGTGCTAGGACCACTTCCCTTTAACATCTTATCAATGATTTCAGTGAGGAGATAGAATGCACCCTCAATAAGTTTGCAAATGACACCAAGTTGGGTGGGAGTGTTGATCTGCTTGAGAGTAGGAAGGCTCTACAGAGGGACTTAGACTGGATCAATGGTCCAAGGCCAGTTATATAAGCTTCAACGAGACCAAGTGACAGGTCCCGCACTTGGGCCACAACAACCCCAGGCAATGCTACAGTCTTGGAGAACAGTGGCTAGAAGGTTGTCCAGAAGAAAGGGACCTGGGGGTGCTGGTCAACAAGTGGCTGAATATGAGACAGCAGTGTGCCCAGGTGGCCAAGAAGGCAGATGGCATCCTGGCCTGTATTAGAAGTAGTGTGGCAAGCAGGACCAAGGAGGTGATTTTCCCTCTGTACTCAGCATTGGTGAGGCCACACCTTGAACACTGTGTTCAGTTTTGGGCACCTCAATACAAGAAAGACATCAAGGTGCTGGAGCAAGTCCAGAGACAAGCAACCAAGCTGGTGAAGGGCCAGCTTGAACAAGTCTTGTCAGGAGCAACTGAGGGAACTGGGGCTATTTAGTCTNTAGTGACAAAGCAAGAGGGAATGGCCTCAAACTGCACCAGAGGCAGTTTAAACTGGACATTAGAAAAAAAAATTTCACTGAAAGGGTTCTCAAGCATTGGAACAGAATGTCCAGGGAAGTGTCTGAGTCACCATCCCTGGATTTGTTTAGAAGCTATATAGATGTGGTGCCTGGGGATANTTGATCTGCTTGAAAGTAGGAAGGCTCTACAGAGGGACTTAGACTGGATCAATGGTCCAAGGCCAGTTATATAAGCTTCAACGAGACCAAGTGACAGGTCCCGCACTTGGGCCACAACAACCCCAGGCAATGCTACAGTCTTGGAGAACAGTGGCTAGAAGGTTGTCCAGAAGAAAGGGACCTGGGGGTGCTGGTCAACAAGTGGCTGAATATGAGACAGCAGTGTGCCCAGGTGGCCAAGAAGGCAGATGGCATCCTGGCTTGTATTAGAAGTAGTGTGGCAAGCAGGACCAAGGAGGTGATTTTCCCTCTGTACTCAGCATTGGTGAGGCCACACCTTGAACACTGTGTTCAGTTTTGGGCACCTCAATACAAGAAAGACATCAAGGTGCTGGAGCAAGTCCAGAGACAAGCAACCAAGCTGGTGAAGGGCCAGCTTGAACAAGTCTTGTCAGGAGCAACTGAGGGAACTGGGGCTATTTAGTCTGAAGAAAAGGAGGCTGAGGAGAGACCTTATTGCTCTCTACAACTACCTATAAGGATGTTGTAGAGAGGTAGGCGCTGATCTCTTCTCACAAGTAACTAGTGACAAAGCAAGAGGGAATGGCCTCAAACTGCACCAGAGGCAGTTTAAACTGGACATTAGAAAAAAAAATTTCACTGAAAGGGTTCTCAAGCATTGGAACAGAATGTCCAGGGAAGTGTCTGAGTCACCATCCCTGGATTTGTTTAGAAGCTATATAGATGTGGTGCCTGGGGATATGGCTTAGTGGTGGACTTGGTAGAGTAGGGCTAATGGTTGGACTTGATCTTAAAGGTCTTCTCCAATCTTGATGATTCTGTGATTCTAGGAATATGCTTACTAGCTAGCAAGCAATCCAGGCTCTTCATAAACACTTCAATTTATTACAGAAGAATTCTGCTATACGTTTAACCCACCTCCAAATATATACTTCCTTCAGCATTGTTAAAAATTGGTTTTCTTTAATCCATCCGATTTAAAGGAGCTGTATATACCTTAGTATTAATTCTGATCTTAAAATAACTGCCAGCAGCGGAGGCTGAAGAAGAAGAGAGCTCACTGATTCATTGCAAAACATATTAAGGAGTACTATTGTTCTCCATGAATGATATAGGTTGTAAATGTTTTCATTATCCAAGTTGTAGTGCTTTAAGAACAGATATGTTTTGTGATTTCAAGTTTATTAATTACAGTATGCTCCAATAATTTGTCCAGAAAGTACCTTAATTACCAAGCTACTTGTGTAAATTCCTAGAAACTTGAGTTGAAATCCAAACAAGACATCAAGGAGTTTAAAGCTCTCATATAACAAAGTCATTAACACTGGAGCTATTCTGAAATTAGCATCTCATACGTTCTATTTCCGCTCTTCAAAACCAGACCATCAAACAGCTTTGTAATATAATATAGTCTTACTGCTACAAAGTAATCACTTATTTACAATTGACTGCACAGTTAAATTACCTTTTGATATGCACAAGAAAATGTTAATGTGGTGCTAAATAAAAGCCAAGATGGCTTTGTCAGAAAAAACTCACCCCAGACCCAAGCAATTTATTTCTGTGATAATGTACTTTTGACTGGGAGATATGTTTTGATTTGAAACAAGGCAGACACTATTTTAAGTGACTTTCTCTTAAGTATGTCAAGAAAACATGGTCTAGATTGAACTGCCATATGACGGGTGTAAAGAAAAGGGTGGCATAAGCCTACTCAAAAGTAGTTACATGATTCACTTCAAAACTGAAAGGGTATGACACTCAAACACCTGTGTCTCCCATTGTCTGTTACTAGTCAACTTTCTCACTTATGGACCTGAAAACAGCAGAAGAGATGATAGGATTATCAAAATTTGCAGATGGCAATAAACCATCACGGCACTTCTACAGGTGGACAGGCTTAGACTTCACAAAGCAAGACACTGTAGCCTGTACAAACTGAAATGTCATATTAAGGTATATGGAATATGAATTCCACTCACAATCAACATGTGGCTTCTCTGGCTTTAGGGCATATATTTAAAAAAAAATAATCTCTTTGTTTAATTAAAATGAGTACAATGCCTGTACCACTAGCCTAATTTTAACCCAACTCAGGGTGGTTAAAAAGAATTCTATGTCTCTACTACTATCTATTAACCTACACAGCACTTTCTGGATATAAAAGAGTGCTAGTTGGCATCAATGAAGAATATGGTTTAATGCATGCAATGAAGACAGAAAGTAGAACCTTAACTGTAATTTAGCCTCACCCAAAAAGAAAATCATAATGCTAGAGGTAGAAATGAACACTCAAATTTATGAGAAATATTAATTGCTTGATCTTGCCCTGAATCTGCAGAGTAGCCATATGAATGGCCATTACTTAGTGGTCAAGTTCTTCGTGCAAAAGAACTCAGCGGTCGTGCTTTGTGCAGAACTATACCACAACTTTAAGACAGATGTCTGCAAGATGAAAGGAAAGTGGAAAATAGATTCTGAACTCTAAAACAAACCAGAAATTTGCTTTGCCAGACCTCCTCTGAATACTCACAGCCAAGGTAAAAATCTTCCGTATGTATAAAAGATTCAAAGGGATTGATGGCAGACATCCTTAACTAAAATGGGCTTAGGAAAACTACTGCAATTACAATTCAATTCCTCATCCATTATTAAAATTCATCTCTTATCCCCCTAGTACTTTGCCTTGTTTGAATGACACTAACTGTGAACTTAACTACCATGAAATATAAATAAGGTCACAATGTGTTATGGAAAACAAAGATGCAAACATCCCTTATAGAAATTAGAACATATAATAGTATTATGTGTGAAAAACATTACTGTGTTTTAGAACATTTAGTACTTCTACCTAAGGCACACTATATTTACTATTTTAAAATAAAAAAAAAGAAAGAATTAATCACTTGTTCATAAAAATTGTATACAGGTGCAATGGAAGTATTCTTTCACAGGAGGAGTTTAGTGTGCAAGGTAAATTATATGAAGGCACAACTACTTTTCAAGATGTAGGATTACGTTTCCTCCTCCATATACAACTATCAAAGCAAAATGTATGGGTAATTCCAGTGTAAGGAAAAATATTTCAGTTTATAAAGAACTATCTTTTTCGTTAAAGCCAACAAGCTAAAATTTTTTAAAAGTTCTTATCACTTCTTTTAGAATTAGGGAAAAAAAAAAAAAAATCTCTGAACATAAGTAAAAGCCCTGCTAAAACTTACCTTCCCTGAAGAGGAAAATACCACAGTTCATAGAATCATAGATGTTCTATAAGATTCTAAGATTTCTAAACTGAATAGCAAACATAAAGTATAAATACAGATCTGATTATAAACACATTTTCATTTAAAAGTAATATTCACGAGATCAATTTTCAGATGCTCACAGGCCAGAGCATTATTTCAGCAATCCACTTTATTTTTGCAGCACCTTTGTTGTGTCAACCACCTCAGAGCAAAGACTACTTTATTTGCATGGCTATACAACTTCTTTTAAAATTCAAGACTGGTCAGTGCATTAGAACTCAAATCAGTTATCAAATTCGCTGCACTAGAATGTAAGTTGCAGCTCATAGTAGTTGTTATTCTTCACACCTTACAGGTCACCATGTAATGAATTTAAGTCTGTGTCCAGCACTACACAGGTCAGTCACAAAAGCACACGGTTTCTTAGTTCACTGTAGAACTCGATGAATTAATCGATTTTACACTTCCTTTTTAACCTGAACTGAAGCAGCATTAATTCAACACAGTAATGCTTTCCTACTGCACTGTATATGGCAGCACTGTTGGAGGGTCTCCATGAAAAAAAAGTACCTGGTATCGACAAGAAAAATATCCTTGGTTATGAAGTAGGTTAAAATTAATTCTAAGCTGTGGTGAAAGTGCTGATGTTGAATTAAGGGGAATCAATTTCAAAACATATAGAAGAATGACCTGTAGCAACACAGCAACTGAAAAAAAGTATGTAGAAAGCTTGCTTGCGTTTATTTGCAGAGACTTTAAAACTCAGATTCCTAGTTAGCATTTTAAAAGGGGATAAAGCAAGAGTTGAAAGCAAGATAGAATGAAAAAAGCCTCGTGCATTAACATCTCCTTAGGCAGAAAAATAACCCTGCAGCAAAAAGGAACTGTGTTACATTAATGTCATACCAAAAGTTCCTATTGGGTGATATATATGTACTTCAGGAAGGTGATTTTCAACATGCAGTACCCAAAAAACCTCAAGAATAATAATAAACAAATGCTGACCTAGATTTGAATTCAGGAAAATCCTTTCTCTAATATTAGTAAAAAGAGTAACTTGACTTAGGCCTTCCTCAAATAAATCAGTGCTTATATCTCAGTAAGTGCAAGGACAGCAACACCAAGAAGTAATAGTCAGAGCTTCTGCAATACTGGAAAAGTATGGCAAGACAAGTAAATTATTTTTTTTTTACAAGAAATCAACAGGATTTCAGAACAATTCTCCAGGGAAGAGTAAAACCTGCAGTGCAGGAGAACATATGGCACCCTCCCATCCTCCTTGCTGGTAACTCCTACTCTGGCACACATTCCTTCCCAAATGCATACACATTTATCTTTGCTCACATACAGTGCCGGAGGAGGAGGAAGGGAGGGAGGGAGGGGGAAATACTGAGTGCAGTTCATCTTCCAGCCTCCCTTCTTCCCCACTCCTGGAAGGAAAGAGTTGCACAAAAATAGGCACCATCTGAGCTCTGGAGAAGGAATACATACAATCACCCAATAATTGTTGTTACATGTATGCTTTACGATCAAAGGGAGCAGAATCAAAATATCAACACACTGCCCATCTAGCTTGCAGCGTGGGCACATGCTCCCATGCTTCTGTTCCTTCAGACTAACAGGCAGCAGCAGTAAGTAGTACACACTGCAGCATGGTTCAGCAACCAGAGTACAAGGGATATATTTTGCCATGAACTAATTCTGGCTAAACAAAACACTATCATGGCCACCTTCACTACTATGTTATCTCTATTACACTCTAGACTCTCCCTATAATGTGGGCTTCTAAAACGTATGTTCAGGTACTTATTGAGTAGTTGGTACTGTTTTCCCACCAGTATTCACCGAGGAATCCATCATTCACTGCCGAGTTAAAAAGCCTTTGACTCTGGAAAGCACATTATATACAGGACAAAAGTATATCTCTGAAGATGAATCAGGCTGACCTGCAAAAATCTGCTCATTTGGGTCTCTGGCATGAGATTACTTTAAAAATTGCTATGGTTTCCTTTCTTCTGCAGGTCCAACATGTTTACCTAACAAAAATGATGGACTTTCCTCAGGATTTAAGTTACTGATTATTCAAGTATTTGCTCAAACAACCTTTACCTTATTGTACATAAAGAAATACCATACTTAAAGAGCTTGTATCAAAATTGATACCAAAATTCTTTGATTTCCATTTAATGAAAACTTGAGGGTTTTTATCATATTATAAAACTGAGCCAAGTTAGAAAGGTAACACATAAGTTAAACTTCATCTGCTCAATAAAATATCACAAATGTACAAATTGTTATGAAATGTAGAAAATTAAGATGTAGCTTTTTATGCTATTTGTTAGAGCTGTCTTCCCCCGCCTACCCCCCCCTC